>BOPN01002725.1:75000-77500 GCA_017312705.2 Penaeus japonicus | reverse complement strand
TCTATCTATCTATCTCTATCTCTATCTATCTATCCATCTATCTCTCCACTCTCTATCCCCCACACCCTTCTCTCTCTAGCATTTTCTTACTTTCCAATTTTTTTTTTCTTTTTTTTGCTTTTGCTTTTCATATTTTCCTGCTCCTCGGATTCAGCTGTTGCTTCTTTTATTAGTATCAATGAACTAAAAAAAAAAGATAGGCAGTTGAAAAAAAGATACTTCGAGGCCTCGCTTTATTGAGGCGAGAGCACTGGCGAAGGTTAGCGGAGGGGGTGTGGGGGGTGAGGGGGTGGGGGGCGCTGAGGCGAGGCACTTGAGAACCGCCCTGTTTCTTCGTAACTTTCTTTTTCTTTTTTTTCTGTTTCTTTCTTGTTTAATTCATTCCTTCTTGTTCTTTTTCATTTTATTAGTATTTCGTTTTTTTCGTTTTTGTGTCCCTCTTTTTTGTGTTTTATTTGGAATTCGTATTGTGAGATTGCTGTCGTTTTTGTCATTAATGTTGTCATTATTTTTATGATTATTATGATTATATCATTATTAGTATTGTTATCATTACTATGAAAAGTATTGTCATCATCATCATCATTATCCTTATGTTTGAAACTCCTACTGCTCTTATCATTATCATCATTTTTGTCATCACCACTATCATTATCATCGTTTTTGTCATCACCACTATCATTATCATCATTATCCTTATTAAAGATGTTCTCATTATCGTTATCATTTTAGTAGCAAGTATTATTATTATCATTATCATTAATTTCATTTTTAATAGTGTCATTGATTTTTACTATTTTCATTACTTTTGTTATCATTATCATTATTAGCATTATGATTACTATCATTATCACTATCATTATCATTTATACTATCTTTATCATTATCAAAATTATTATCATCATTATTATCATTATCATCATTTTTATCTTTTTTATCATTATCATCATTATTATAATTTTTATCATTATCATCATTATTATCATTTTTATCAGTATCCTCATCATTACTATTTCATGATCATTATCATTATCGTCAAATTCAATATCATTATTATCATCATTATCATCATCCTTACTAATTTCATCATCCACATTATCACTATTTTCATTATCATTAACCTTTTTATAATGTTTATGATTTTAATATTATATATTTTTTCTTTATACACGTTTTCTTTAGTGATTTCTTATACATAGTGTTGTTTTGGGGGCTTTTATCTGCAATGCAATTAAAGTGTTCTTTATCTACAGTGCCTTATTTACAGTGATTTAATCTACACTGTCCCATACACAGAGCCTTAATCTATAGCACTTTAACTATAGTTTCTTAATCCCTAGAGCATTAGTTTTAATGCTTTTAGCTAAAGTTCTCCATCTAAAGTGCCTGTATCTACAATGCATACAGTGCCAATATGGCTTAATCTACAGTACCTCAACTACAGTGTTTTTACCTACATTGCCTACAGTACCAATATGGCTTAATCCACAGTACCTCAACTATAGTGCTTTTATCTGCAAGGCCTAAAGTGCCAATATGGCTTAATTTACAGTACCTCAACTACAGTGCTTTTATCTACAGTGCCTACAGTGCCATTATGGCTTATGCTCGCGAAAAAAAGGTTCCATAGCTTCGTCAAACCGCTTGTAATAAAGGATTAACTGAGACAAGGCTTTGTCCCGGATATTAATGATGAGATGTGGAGACTTGACAGGTATTGACGGCTGCGTGAGTACGGGGGTGGGGGCGGTGAGGGAGGGGTTGGAGGGGGTGAGGAAGAGGATGGGTGGAGGGGGTGAGGAAGAGGATGGGTGGAGGGGGTGAGGAAGGGGATGGGTGGAGGGCAGGTGGGCGGGGTAAGAGAGGATGCGAGGGATAGGAGGGGTGGAGGGAGGAGGAAGGGAGGGGGTTGATGGGAGGGGTGGAGGGAGGAGGAAGGGAGAGTTGTGGTGGAGGTGGGGAGGTGGGAGGCGGGAGAGTGGGGTGGAGTGATTGGGAGAATAAAAGGGAGGTAAGGGGTGGAGGAGGGGTGGAGGGAAGAAGGGGGGGGTACATGAAGGAGGGAAGGAGGGAGGAGGGAGAGTGGTGTCGTGGTGGCGGGGAGGGAAAGAGGGGAGTTGATGTATTGGAGTGGTGGAGGTGGGATAGAGGGAGGCGGGTGATGGAGTTATGGGGGGTGGGGGGCGAGGGGGGGATGGAGTTATGGGGGTGGGGGGCGAGGGGGGGTGGGGGGCGAGGGGGGTGATGGAGTTATGGGGGGTGGGGGGCGAGGGTGGGGTGGGGGTGAGGGGGGTGATGGAGTTATGGGGGAGAGGGAAGAGATGGGGGAGCGAAGCAGATGGAGAGAGTGGATGGATATTTGGAGGAAGGTTGGGGAAGGAGATAGAAGGTCATGCAGAGAGTGGGAGGGAGGGAGAGAGGGAGAGAGAGAAGGAAGGGAGAAGTGTTGCATGAAAAGTTGGGTTGCAAGGGAGGGGAGACAGAGGAGGAGGAGGAGGGA
>BOPN01002725.1:7500-10000 GCA_017312705.2 Penaeus japonicus | reverse complement strand
TATATTCTTGATATAATATGATAACGTTAATGATATAGTGATGAGGAGAAGCTATCTCACGTGTTTTAATGAGATTTTCTGAATTTGAATTAATAGTTTTATGATTGCGTAGATATCAATGATAATGATATTAGTGATAAGAGAAATGATGATGATAACCATACTTATTATCATTATCATTATCGTCATTATTTGTATTATCATTACTAATATCTTGTTGTTATTATTATCATCACTTTCATTATCATTACCATTACTATTATCATCCTTACCATTACTATTGAAGTACATATCATCATTACTTTTTTATTATTACGGTAATAACGATAATGGAAATGATGAGGATGCTGATGATAAAAGACAAATAAAGCTAAATATATCATGTTTGATTGGTAAATGAATAATGATAGATTAATAAGTAAATAGGTAGATAGATAGACAGTATCAAATTATCAAATAAATAAATAGATGAACAAAAAGTAGATATGTCTAGAGAGTATAGGGACTCTAGTTATATATACATACATACATATATATATACATTTTTCCTCCGCATCCGAAATATGTTTTCATATAGATAAACTAATGGAAGTAAACAACTAGATACAAAAATAATCAATTAAACAGATAGCGAAGCAATAAACTAAAAGCAACATAGTCCTGAAGTACCTAAGCATCCGATATTACTTAATTATCTCCCTCCGTGTACAAGAAGCCGGTAAACATTTCGCAGAAAAGTCAATAAATAGCTTTAAAATAAAAAAATAAATAAATAAAAAAAATAAATAAATAAATAAAAAAAAACATAACATCTAAACAAAAAAAGAAAAAAAAAACTAAAAAAAAAACACCTCAACAAACAAATAAACAACAAACCAATTAAACAAAAAAAAAAACAGACCAGTAAAAAAAAAAAAAGCAACCAAGTCGCCGAAATTATTTAAGTATCTCCCTCCGCGCGCACACAAGAAGCCGGTAGACATACCCCATTCCTTAAAGAGGTTTCATAGCGGTGGGTCCTCTGTTGTAAGTTATAATCCACGTCGCTACCTGACTGTTGGCTAAGGGGACGCTGTCGGGGAAGACCGGAATTTATTGCTTACATGCTAACTCCCCTGGGAAGGTGAGACAGGAGGGGAGGGGGGAGGAGATAGGGAGGAGGGAGTGGAGAGGAAAGAGATAATGGGAGGAGGAGGGGTAGAGGGAAGGAGGGGAGAGGGAAGAGGTAGCGGGAGGGAGGGGGGAGGGGGGCAGTGGAGAGGGAAGAGGTAGCGGGAGGGAGGGGGGAGGGGGGCAGTGGAGAGGGAAGTGATAATGAGAGGGAGGGGTGAGTAGGGGATAGGGGGGGGGGGAGAGATAATGAGAGGGAGAAGGGAGAAGGAGATTGAGGGAGGGAGTGGAGAGAGGAGAGATAACGATAGGGAGGGGGGAGAAGGAGATAGGGGGAGGGAGAGGGGAGAAGGCGGAGTGACGTTAGGTGAGATGGGGGGGAGGGATGGGAGAGACAGGGTAAGTGACTGAGAGACAGTTGAGAGAGGAGGAGAAGATGGGAGGCGAGGGGAGGGGTAGGAAGAAAGGGAGGAATGGGGAGGTCAAAGAGGGGGTTAGCGTGAGGGAAGCACGAGCAAGGGCGCAGTAGGAGGGAAGGAGGGAAAGAAAGAGAGAGAGAAAGAGAAGAAGAAAAACGAAAAAGAGCGAGAGAGAGAGAGAGAGAAAGTGGAAAAAGAGAAAGAGAGAAAAAAAAGCTATTAAATACTTAAAAAAGACTTAATTCATAAATTCTTAACCAAAGGACAACACAACACGAGGAAATAAAACAAGAGGTGGACGTTAATGATATAACCACTGTACATACCACATGTTATCCAACCATGTAAATACCACATGTTATCCAACCATGTAAATACCACATGTTATCCAACCATGTAAATACCACATGTTATCTAACCATGTAAATACCACATGCTATCCAACCGTGTAAATACCACATGCTATCCAACCATGTAAATACCACATGCTATCCAACCATGTAGATACCACATGTTGTCCAACCATGTAAATACCACATGCTATCCAACCATGTAAATACCACATGCTATCCAACCATGTAAATAACACATGTTATCCAACCATGTAAATACCACATGCTATCCAACCATGTAAATAACACATGCTATCCAACTATGTAAATACCACATGCTATCCAACCATGTAAATAACACATGTTATCCAACTATGTAAATAATACATGTTATCCAACCATGTAAATACCACATGTTATCCAACCATAGTGACAACCATCTCTCTTTGGCCTAATGACAGTGGCGAGTATATTGATTCAGAGATGTTAATGGGATAAAAGAGAGAGAAAGAGAATAGAGGGAGAGAGAGAGAGAAAGAGAATAGAGAAAGATAGAGGGAGAGAGAGAGAGAGAGAGAAGAGAGAGAGAGACAGAGACAGAGAAATACTGCACCCAAGAACAGCTATCACGCGTAGGTA
>BOPN01002724.1:157839-160339 GCA_017312705.2 Penaeus japonicus | reverse complement strand
AGCTACGACGTAAAAGAGATGTTCAGCCGGTATATGGTGCGGACATTACTATCATGTTCTTGCCATATTTGTATATATTAAAAATGCGTTCTTGCCATATTTGTATATATTAAAAATATATACATACATATATATATATATATATATATATATATATATATATATATATATATATATATATATACACACATACATATATGTGTATATATATATATATATATATATATATATATATATATATATATATATATATATATAAATAATAATAATAATAATAATGACGTATTTATTATTAATATATGTAATATGTTAATAATAATATATGCATAGCCACATACATAATAATGCTGTTATTAATAATATGTCATATCGGTATTATGTAGCCACATACATATATATATATATATCATATATATATGTATGTGCATACCAGACATCATCGCCATACATGTGTTAAT
Source organism: Penaeus japonicus (assembly GCA_017312705.2). NCBI lineage: Eukaryota > Metazoa > Arthropoda > Malacostraca > Decapoda > Penaeidae > Penaeus > Penaeus japonicus. The sequence continues at coordinate 159,881 of BOPN01002724.1, read as the reverse complement.
AATAACTAGTATGACAATAATAGCAGCAGCAGCCAGCAGCAGCAATAATAACCATACAGCCAGCAAATAACGTATCATCAGCACCAGCAACTCATGCGAAAGCAACCAGCTTGTAATGGCAGCGCATCCACGGACATATTAAAGCGCCAGCGTGATGATAACCAACCACCACCAGCAGGCTGGCTGCAATCTTCGTAGCAGCCAGCAACCAGCAACCAGCAGCCAGCCAGCAGCAGCCAGCAGCTTCTTCCAGCAGCAACAACCATCGCCACGTAAGCGTGATAACCGCATGCCATATGTGTAATAACCAGCAGCATAATATCACCAGCTTCGCTAATAGCCAGCCAGCATCGTAGCCAGCGCTTGTAACCAACAACCTTCAGCAGCCAATGGCAACCATGTTGCTGTTTATCAACCATGTTGCCTTAATAATAGCCAGCCATATGTTGTGTGTTTATGTATAATACGTAATAATAACCTTATATAATACCTCAATAATATGCATATCATATGCACGTAAACAGCCAGTAGTATGTGTTTGTATCTATGTATGTATTTATATCCTTGGAAACCATGTAATAATAACCAGCGCCAGAACAACCATATAATAATAATAATAACAACAATATAATTTACGTATACGTATGCATACATATATGTATATATATAATAATAATAATAATAACTAATAATATGTATATATATATATATATATATATATATATATATATATATATATACATATTCATATATATATATATATATATATATATATATATACATATATATAATTATAATAATAATATATATATATATATATATATATGTATATATATGTATATGTATATAATATAGACATATACACACACAGACTTCACGCTTATGCATGCATATGTATGTAACCAGCCATGTAGCAATAGCCAGCAATAATATACATATATATATGTATATGTATATATACACATATATGTGTATATAATATATATATATATATATATATAATAATAATAATAATATATATATATATATATATATATATATATATATATATATATATAGCGTAGTTTAACTGATGTATAAGGAATGTTTGCTATACTGCTCAATAATGTATCATCGTACCAAAGAAAAAAAAAAGATCAAGTAAACGACATCAAGAAAAGATACAAGAAAAAGATCTATAGAATTAGAAAAAAAGGAAAAAATAAAAACATAAATAAAACAAAATCCAATAAGGGAAAAGAAGAAACGGAAGAAGAAACAAACCACAGACTACCTCCGGCTTCAGGCACGAGTGGGCCGCCCCTCCAACCTTAGCCCTTCGGCCCGAGGGTACAACCGTGACCCGAACTTCAGGCCGAGTTCCTGATGAAGGGGAGGCGGGGGGGCTGTGCAGGAACCTCATTACAGCACGCAATTCTTCGGCGTGAGAAGAGGCGACGGCACTCCGGAAGGACGACGTTGCAGGGCCGAGACATGGCACTGCGGATGGAGGAGAGAGGGAGAGAGAGAGAGAAAGGGAGGAGAGAGAGAGAGAGAGAGAGAGAGAGAGAGAGAGAGAGAGAGAGAGAGAGAAAGAGAGGAGGGAGGGGGAAGAGAGAGAGAGAGACGAGTGTGAGAGTGTCGGTGGTGGTGCCTGGGTGGACAGAGAGAGAGATGCCAAGCTTTAAAATCTATATCCATGACCACAAACTCTGGCATTTATCTTGAGAATTTAGGCATCTTCCTGCGACACTGGGACTCAACTCGAAAATCCTGGAGTGTATTTTGGGACACCAGTACTTACCTTGAAATTCGGGCACTCACCTTGCAATGACAGTAGTTCCTTGAAGTCCTGCTACTCGGCTTGACAATGGTGTTCAAGCCCGATTCTTGGTCCTATGATTCTGACCCTAACTTTAAGACGAAGGGTCACCCATAAGGCTGTATCTTCTTCTTTTTTTCTTTTTTTTTTTCTTTTTTTTTTTTCTTTCTTTCGGCTACTCCTATTTAGGGGTCGCTACAGCAGATCATTTTTCTCCGACGCGCTCGGAACCCATAAGGCT
>BOPN01002724.1:145339-147839 GCA_017312705.2 Penaeus japonicus | reverse complement strand
CTGCGGCGGAGCCCCCGACTTTCCAAAGGGAAGCACCCAACCAGGCAAGTCCTGGTCACCTTAGCGGCTCTGCTGGGTCCTTTTGACTTTGGCAATTGGGGATCCTACAGCCTCAGGACATATATCCTGTGACCTTACTCCATTGCTTCACGTGCCAGAAGTACGGACACCACCAGGCCACTTGCTCTGCAAAGCCGAAGTGCGGTGTTCGTAGTCAGGCACACAGCACGGAGGTGTGCCTCAAAGCACACAAAGACGTCAAGCGGGACACCACTGCCAAGTGTCCCAACTGCCACAAAAGCACCACGCCTGGGAGCTTCGGATGTTCCAAGAAAGAAGAGCTCTTTGGCGGCAAGAGGTTGTTGTAAAACACTGAGATTCCTTGTTCCTGCCCCTCCAGGCACCCTATGTCTGGGGCAGAACAGAGAGTAAGGGTTCACCCTCCTAAGAGGAAGGAAGCACTGCCCAAACGAACCATTCACCGGACACCTCCAACACAAAGGAGTTTCTGGTTCTGGTGGACGTTCCAATACGGAAACAGACACAGAAGGGGTCTGGGAACACACCAAAGTCTACCCCAAGAGCAGAGAGACAAATTCTGTTTACAGAGTATGACTTGACGTTCCTATGACGGCATAACGTCACAGCAGTTGCGACAGCATTGGGAAGGACCAGTGAGGAGACGGAGAAGGCAGTCAAGGTCGCCGTGACGGCAATGACCCAGGCTGTCACTGAAGGAAAGGGATGTAAGGCCCAAGGCCTCTACACCCAATCCAACTCAGAGCGAGACTCCTCTCCCCACAAACCCCCAGGGCGAGACTTGTCTCCCCACCCAACCCGCGGCCAAGACCACACTGGGCAGAGCCTAAACCTAAACCCCAAAGGGAAGAGAAGCCACGACCATCCAGAGTGAAGGTCAAGGCGACCAGGGGTTCTCCACCTCCCAGGAGACCCAGCCCTTCAAATGGCTCGACCTGTCCTGACGACAGACGAGTCCAGTGGATAGAAATCACGATCAGTGAGGAACAGACCAAGGAGTTGTCAGACCTCGAAATGTCTGACGTTACCCACACTGGGCCGTCGGACACTGAGACCGATTATATCGACATCTTTGACGACGCAGACTTAATGGACTCAGATTAGCACAATGGCTCCTAATCTAAGCATACTGCAGTGGAATATCAACAGCTTTTCCCGGAGGAACGCCCTTCTCCGCGCGATCTCGGAACACGGATATCATGCTCCAGGAGACTTAAACAGGAGACTGTTCGCTTCTCGGGATATCATCCCTTTGTGTTGCCCTCTAATGAAGGCACCAGAAGTTTTATTGGTCTTGTGAAGTCGACTATACCCTGCTCCTTGATTGCCGATCCTGTGCAGTGTGGAGAAGGTGTTGACCTCCTTGCCGTTGAGATCCATATGGCTGGAGGTCTCCCTAAGCTGTACAATGTGTACAGCAGGCCAACCTGTAGGAGCTTAGATATTAGTGAAGTCTGTGCTGCTGCTGCACACGAGCCAATTCTCATAGGGGGAGACTTCTCACGCCCACCACCCTATCCTGGCTCCCACGTGGAGCTGGGATGCGACAGGCTATCACATAGCCGCGGTGCTTTAGTCATGCCCCGAGATTGCTCTTCTCAACAACCAGGAACCTATGCATGTTGGTGGGGGGGTCCTTGACCTTACCTTTGTCACTGCGGCCCTGGTCGAGAGAATTAGTTGGTCTGTGGATGTCATCTGCCACGAGCGATCACTTTGGGATAGTCACCAATTATTTTGATGCTGGTCTGTGCACCCGTGCCCCAGCACAATCCTCGATGGAAGGTGGACAGGGCCAATTGGAAAGCTTTCCAGGAGGCCCTGGCCAGGTGCCTCAGAACCAGTGAATTCTCACTTAATGATAATGTGGATACACTTGAGGCCAGACTAGTTATTACCATAGACGAGGCAGCCTCAGAAACCATTCCCAAAACTCGCCCGTGGTCCAGGTGTCTCAAAGACACCTGGTACTACAATGATGAAATGAAGAGGTCAGCCACAGAATCAATATGTGCAGAAGACACTTCCACAGACAGAGAACCCCTGAGAACCACGCTCTTTTGAGACAGGCTCTTAGGGATGCTCAGGAAACTGCTAAAAGGGTAAAGCAGGAAAAGTGGCTGGAGTGGTGTGAGTCCTTTGGCCACCAAACCTCCCTTTCAGAGCTGTGGAACCGCATCAGACGGGCCACAAATCGCTCAGACCCCAGAAAGACCCACCATGACCCGCGGTCGGAGGCGGAGAGACTGGCACTCGAGTTCTCTGCTGAACGGTGAGTGCTGGTCATACTACAGAGTTGAGGGTATGCCAAGAGGAACTGCTTCCAGGCAGGCATGCCCTCATCAGAGAAAAGGCGGTCGAGCCTGATGATGCTGATGCCATGTTCTTTCTGAGGGAATTACGGCGGACATATAAGACCAGTTCGCGGTCAGCCTCGGGTTGTGATGGGATCTCCTACCCC
>BOPN01002724.1:132839-135339 GCA_017312705.2 Penaeus japonicus | reverse complement strand
AGCATTTACCTTTCTAGTTGCACACCTATTGCCTAATTTGCCAACCAACTGAAATATTTTTCTTGTTCTTTTGTTGTGCATATGCAAGAAGGGGATATATTACCATTATCATTATTATTACAACAACAAGTAGTTGTAAGTAAGTAGTACTAAGTACAATAGTAGTAGGGGTAGTATCGGTACCAATACCTGTAATATTAAAAGATGCTTGATTATAATGTTGCAATTTGCAACCAAGCATGGCTGTACCTCGTTAATGCTGTGAATCAGGATAAGAAAGAGGAAAAAAAAAAGAAAAAAAGGAATTTGTCGTTAGATCTCTCTAGTTAGAAACTTAGGCCCTGAAAAGGGCCGAGATGGGTTCTGTTTGCAAGAAAGCAAGCAAGCAAAAGCTTAAGCACGCTCTCCACGGATACGACGAGCAAGCTGGATGTCCTTGGGCATAATTGTGACCCTTTTTGCGTGAATAGCGCCACCAAGGTTGGTGTCCTCAAAGAGGCCGACCAGGTAAGCCTCGGAGGCCTCCTGCAGAGCCATGACAGCAGAGGACTGGAAGCGGAGGTCAGTCTTGAAGTCCTGGGCAATCTCGCGAACGAGGCGCTGGAAGGGCAGCTTGCGGATCAGGAGCTCGGTGCTCTTCTGGTAACGACGGATCTCACGAAGGGCAACGGTTCCTGGCCTGTAACGATGGGGCTTCTTGACACCTCCGGTAGCAGGGGCTGACTTGCGTGCAGCCTTGGTGGCCAGCTGCTTGCGGGGGGCCTTGCCTCCGGTAGACTTACGTGCGGTCTGCTTGGTACGTGCCATGTTGCAAGTTGGCTTCTATCTATAAAGATATCAAATTGCTGGAAATCTAAGGGAAGTCATGGACGAGTCCATGATTGAAGGAAGATTAGGGGTTGGGGGAAGGGAGCTAGCTAAGAAATTGAAGTATTAGCATGAGAATATAAAAGTTGGAGGGGCTTTCCCTCTTGCCTGATTTGTTTTGTTTTCTTTTGTACACTGCAGACACGCTTGGGAGTCTATTCATGTCAGTTGCCGATTAATTGTCAGTGCTTGAGTGGACCCTTGAGTGGTCCTTCGATACCGTCCGAGTTGCTATTTAAATAAATTATGGATATGTAATTATGATTACATATATAAGTATAATAAAATCCAACACCCGTTTTTGTACCAACACCCTTTTTAATTACCAATGTTTACGCCCGTGCACTCGATCCTCCAGCAGTGTTACCACATCCACTGTTGGGGGATCTGGTGCCATTGGCGTATGAGATATCTCTCCCATGCGTATCTCCTCGAACCCCTGGAGATACAGTGTTGAGTACCCTTCTTCAATTTTTTTTTTTATTTTGTCCATCAACGAACTCCGGTTGTGCGATGCGTGGTTGAAGTCTCGTGAGGCTCCAAACATACACTCGCACAATCTGAACGAACTCGTGTTTTTATTTTGTTTGTTTTCTTTCTTTTCAGGTCAGCCATCTTAAGTGTTCGCCAAAGGAGAGGTCGTTGGGGTGCGCCAGGGTCGTCAGGGTCGTCGTCTGCAGGGGCTGCGCGGTCGGCGCGCCTGCGTCTGTACATTGGATCTGGTTCTATGTGGATGCGTGGCAAACTTCGTGGGAACCACGAGTGGTTTGCTGTGCCGAGCTCCATCTCCGACACTCTTAGGTAATTATGATCCTCCATTAGGTCAAGCTTTTCCCAGACCTTCTTAGCAAGATGGTGGATCCGAACATTCATGGGGATGATGTTGTATCTCCCATGGAGCGTTGCTGCAGATGGAATGTTTGGATATCTGCATCCAGCTACCCAGATGAGGGATTTGTTTTGGACTGCCTGTAGTTTCAACATGAGAGAATTCGAAATGGTATTTAGTGGCACCGGTGGGTATTCAAGGATTGGTCGAATAAGTGCTGTACAGATGGGAGTTTGGTTTTTTCAGAGCAGCCAGAGAACCGCTTGCAGAGTGCTAATTGATTATTAGCTAGTCTTGCTCGCTCTCTGACATGGGAGCGATCCTCTGCAATTAATTTTTTAGTCCCTAAAAGTTTCCCATTTTGAGTGAAAGGGATTTCAGTGTTGTTTATTGTGATTGGTAAAGGAGACAGTCTGCCAGCCGAGATCATTTCGAACTTTTGATTGTTGGTTTTAATCTTCCAGTTCTTTTCAAATTGGTTGATTGATGTGATTGCATTGTGGGTCTGCAGGGTCATAATGATTTTGGATCTGCTCGGATGTGTTATTATCTGGGTGACATCATCAGCATAGCAGACGTATGTGTGATGGAATGTTGGTGGAGGCAGGGGAGAGGTGTACAGGATGTAGAGCGTGGGTGATATTACGCTCCCCTGGGGGACACCGCTTTGGAGGTTAATTTCGTTTCCGAGGAGATTACCTATTTTGATTCGGGCTTTTCGGTCTTTTAGGAAACTGCTCAGTAGCTTGGTTGTTGGGTCTGGCATTTGGGCATCGATTAGTCTGTGACGTAGACCGTCGTGCC
>BOPN01002724.1:122839-127839 GCA_017312705.2 Penaeus japonicus | reverse complement strand
TTTTCCCCCCTCGTATGAGCGTATGCACAGAACGGCTGTTGCCTGATTTGTTTGTATATATATATTTTTTTTCTTTTTCTTTCTTTCTTTCTTACCGAACCGAACGCAATAGCGCACAATTCTATTTTATTCATGTTTATTTTTTCACTAATGAATCCTTTATTATAATTTTTTTCATATAACTTTACGTAACGCGGCAGCACATAATTATTTTGTATTTATTTATTTACTTATTCATTTATTTTTAACCTAACCTAACGCTGTAGCACACGATTATTTTATTTTATTTTTTTTTTTTTGTTTTTTTTTTTTCTTTTGTAACCGAACCTAACGCTGTAGCACACGATTTATTTTTTTTTTTTTTTTCTTGCTTTCTATTTTTGGGAACCTAACCTAACGCAATAGCAGACCAATATTATTTTACTTTATTTTTTTTTTATTTCTTTTTTTTTTTTTCTCTTTTGTAACCGAACCTAGGGCAATAGCGAGTCACAAGCACACAATTATATTTTATTCCATGTTCAATTTCCCAACCAATGCGTGCGTGCGTGGGTGCGTGCGTGGGTGCGTGCGTGCGTGCGTGCGTGCGTGCATAGTATGGCCGTTGCTTTATTTTATTTTATTTTATTCTATTTTTTATTTATTAATGTATTTATTTTGCCGTTGAGTTCTCATTGTTTATAATATTATTATCATTTCTTCTTTCTTCTTCTCCTCCTCCTTTTCCTTTTTTCGTGTGTATGTGCCGTGTACGCGTGTGTGCTTGTGCGTGTGTGTGTGCGGCTGTTGCTTATAAGAGCATTTTCTGGTATTTTCAACTTTTCCGAGCATGGCCTTTGAATTATTCCATATGGTTAGTGTTGCTCTCAGTGTTACTCTTATCCCGTGCCGTGTGCACGTGTGCGTTGTGCTTGTAATTAGCGGCTATAGGTGAGAACTAAGCAATTTGCATGTGTGGGTGCGTGTGAATGCGACAAGTTAGGCTTTTATTTGATTGGATTTGACTTTTCTTTTTGAGTGCGTGTGCGTGCGTGCGTGCGTGCAGGTGTCTATGTGAGCAGGTGTGTATGTGTGCAGATACCTATGCATGCAGGTGCCTACGTCCGTCTATGTGTGGTGTGTGTGTGCAGGTGTGTATGTGTGCAGATATCTGTGCATGCAGGTGCCTACGTCCGTCTATGTGTGCAGGTGTGTATGTGTGCAGATACCTATGCATGCAGGTGCCTACGTCCGTCTATGTGTGCAGGTGTTTATGTGTGTATGTGTGCAGATATCTGTGCATCCAGGTGCCTATGTGCCTATCTATGCATGCATGCATGCACGTGGACGTGCGCGTTGTGTGTGTGTGTGTGCATTTATTCATTGCATGCATTTTACTAGATGAATGTGTACGTTTTGCATGGCGTGTACGTGTGCGTGTGCATGTCACTAGTAGTGCCTACAGATATCATGTGCGGCTTAGTTGTTTATTCACTGTTTGTTCATCCAATCATTATATAAGAGTTTGGTAGGGAGGGAGGTGTGCAAAATTGCTTTCCTTACTTTGGTTCATTTGAGAGTGAGTGAGTGAGTGAGTGAGTGAGTGAGCATCCCCATATTTGATAATATGTACAGCATTTTTCCTCTGACAAGTGGAATAAATAAGTGTGAAGACTCAAGTATGGCTAAGAATGTAAACATGTACGTCTCTCGATGTCTTTTTTTGTTTGTTTGTTTGTTTCATTTTTGTAAGCGAATGAATATCGTCGGCGGCGTCGGCGATTCCATGATTTTCCTTGCTGGTTGTTTTGTCGGTTATCGACCTAAGGGCCAGGTAGATAAGGAATGCATTCTAAACATTGTGGTCGTATCTCTCTATCTATGTATCTATCTATCCATCCATCTATCTGTGTAATGACTGACTCGTGTCGTGTATTCATTTATTCATTCATCGGTCGGTCGTCGCAAACCAATTTGCATGTGTGGGGAGTGGGGGGAGGGGGGAACAGGGAGGGAGGGAGAGGGGTTGGCCACCTCTATGCCTCCCTCCCTTCCCTTTTCCCTCCCTGTTCCCCCCTCCCTCCCTTCTTCCCTCCCTCCCTCTCCCCACACTTGCATAGAGGTGGCTAACCCCTCTCCAAGTGTGGGGAGAGGGGGGAACAGGCCACCTCTATCATATTATCAATTGACTATGTGTTTGTTTGTTTGGCTTTTAGTATATAGGCAACAACAAACCACTGGTGTAGTTACGATGGTATAATGGCAATTGGGAGGGAGTGAGTGAATGAGTGACCTCTTTCCTTACTAGAGTGAGGTCTATTATTACTATTATTATCATTATTATTATTATGTCGCCGTTGTTTCTATCAAGCTTGAAGGAATTGCCCTTGGTTGGTGAGTTAGTTGTCTTGGTACTTGTGTGTGTGTGTCTGCGTATATGCATGTGCATGCATGCCTGTCTCTCTTTATTTCATGTATGCATGCAGATAAGGTAAAACTCAATCAATCAATCAGTCAGTCAGAGTGCAAGTGTGATGGATAATACTTTGAATTGTTTGATTTGATTCGTAAGTGTATGTGTGGTGATCCGGAGAGAAGATGCGTGCTTGCTAGATTGATTGGTTGCTAGTTCGTTTGTTTGTTTGTTCGTTCGAGTAGGGTCCAAGAAAACGCAAGTGGAATAGCCATTTTTCCTAGCTTTGCTTTGCCTTGCTTTGTTTGCTCTGTTTCGTTTCGTTTCCTTTGCGCGAGCTCTCATCAATGTTAACTCGTAGCTACTAATTGTTGTCTGTCTGTCTGTCTGCGTATGTGGTTGTATGTATGTGTATGTATGTTGGGACATGTGAGAAGAACAAGAAATTCAAAAGACAGTTTGCTTGTTACAAGGAGTTCCAGAGGATAGTAAATCAAGAAACAAGCCAACGTTTATTTGATCTCAGTATATGTTAGGGGCAAAAACAAATGTAGGCAATAGTAGTATTAGTAGTAGTAGCAGTGTCGATGGTGTTAATTAAGCATGTAACAAGCAGTAGCAATGATAATAAATAAGAGTGTAGGCCCATTTCATGTCAAGAGTCAAGGGGGGAGAAAGTGAGAGATGATACATGCATGCATGTATGTATGTATGTATGTATGCATGCATTTACAAGTGTAAAGTCGATTTATTACAAAAACTAAAACAAATGAATGAATGAATGACTAGAAATGAATGGTTGGTTCGCTGTCTATGATGGGAGAGAGAAAGAGAGAGAGAGGGGGGGTGGGTGGTACGGAGTGGAAAAAAGGGGGGGCAAGTGAAACAGAGAAAGAGATAGAAACAATCTATGTATGTATGTTGAATCAGACAGGCACAGTTTGCTACAAGGGATATCTATCAATAATATTACGATACCTGGTGACACACAAAAGTGATTGATGAGTAAAATAGCCACTGAGTATGAGCACGAAGTAGTAATAATCATTGAATTTGATTTGGTAGAGGAAGATAAAAATGTACGTGCAAGAGAGAGAGGGAGGGAGGAAGAAGGACCACAGCCAGCCAGATAAGGAGGGGGAGGGATCGGGTTACAAACCGATCAGTAGTTAGCTAGTTATCAGTACCAACCCACTCACTCACTCTCATGAAAACACTCGAATTCCTCTCTCTCACAAACAAAATCACCACACAAAGGAACACACAAAAACTCTAAAACTCAAATTCAACACTGAAACAAACAGTCCAACCACACAAAAAGACAACAAGAAGGAAAAAAGAAACAGAGTCCAGTGAAAAACACGTAGAAAAAGAGCAAAAACGCAAACTCAAACGTCAAACAAAAAAAAACATACCAAACATCAACTAAACTAAACAACAAAAACTGAGTCAAAAACAAAAACAAGCAAAAAACACCAAAAAACAATCTCACTCATCAACAAACAAGACAATACAATACAATCCATTCCATTTCTCATTTCATATTTCATACACAAGCAACATTCAACTTGACTTTGCTCTTGCCTCGGTGAGGCCTACGCGCGCCCCGACCAGCCGTCGGACAAACAGAAATCGACCTTCTCCCCTATATCTCAAACAAATCTAGACCTTATTCACTAACCAGCTAAATCCAACAAACTACCAAACTGCCTCCGCTCAACTCTCGGACAAGTAGAAATGGACCTTCTCCACAATATCTCCACAATATAGTCTTTATTCACTTCACAAAAGGAGCTAAATCCAACAAACTACCCAACTGCTCTAGTTAGCACGACTAGTTTTGATGGAACACATCACACACACACCTTAGAGATGGCTGGCTGGCTGGCTGGCTGGCTGGCTGTTTCAATGCTTAGACACATACCAGTTCTTTAACGACTATCTTTTCTAGACTTGGCATGTTATTATGATATTTTGTAAATGCAGATGAAAATTTTCAGCTATTATAAAGACTCGCATATCTTTCACTAAATCATCCACGTTAAAGAACATGCTACCAAATTAACTTGATAGATGAAATAGCCAGACTTTGTCTATGAAAGAAAGCAAATGTGCACTTACATCAACTGAATATTTTTCACATTTTATCAAGAAAAAAAGATGCTAAATCATATGAAAAAGGACATCTTTATGAAAGCATACTATGCAAAACTGATATTGCTGTTGTGTTATGTTATTTATTTTTTATTTTTTTTATTTTATTTTTTTTTTTTTTTTTTCCACATGATATACATACAAGAGAAAGAGAAACATGAAAACTGACAAATTGTTGGAAGCATACCCTAGAAACCTTGTGTTCTTGCATTATATGTTATATTTTATTTATTTAATTGTGTGTGTGTTTGTTTTGTTTTTGTTTTGTTTTTTCTAAACATCATAGACATACAAAAAGATGACACAACATGAAAGCTGATAAGTCATTGAAAGCATAGTTACAATACATGGTTGCATTTTTTGTGCCTTATACAATGGAGTTTTTTTTTCTCATCATCATCATCATCATCATTATTTTCATTATTATCATTATAATTATCATTTCTTGTAGATA
>BOPN01002724.1:110339-112839 GCA_017312705.2 Penaeus japonicus | reverse complement strand
TATATATATATATATATATATATATATATTATATATATATATATTATATATATGTATATATATATATATGTATATATATATATATATATATATATATTATGTTTGTATATATATATGTATATACATATATATACATATATATACACATATGTACAAAACATTTGGTTCTTTCTGCTCACCTGAAACATTGAATTTATTATTTGACTACACTTCCTTGTACATTTTCATATACATATACACACACACACACACACACACACACACACACACACACACACACACACACACATATATATATATATATATATATATATATATATATATATATATATATATATATATATATATATATATATATATATATATAATATATATATATACATATATATATACATATATATATATATATATATATATGTATATATATATAGTATATATATATATATATATATATATGTATATATATATATATATATATATATATATATATATATATATATATATATATATATATATATATATATATATATATATATATATACAGATATATCGTGTATGTCCATGTAGGCCTATAATCATAATTCTATAACAAGATATTTATGAAACAATAGGGAAACAAAATATATTAGAATGCATTCTATCAAATATATCAAGTAAACTTATATTATTGTATAAATGTGAAAATCTTGTTGCAAACACGAAAGAGGGAAATGTCAGCTAAGGTCAAAGAAGAGTTTAACCTGAAATATAGGGTTTTCAATCCTTCCTCAAATTATAGTGTCAACAGGGAGATTGATAGCATATATTTTGACAGAATATACCTGGTCAAAGTTGCCTTCCATTATTTTCTTAGCCAGAGGAGGCAGTACAAAGTACGCAGTTATTGTTCGACAACATGCCACAAGTGATCACTTGTATATCTTGTATATTATTTGTAAAAAAAATATATATATATACTTATATTTATATTTATATTTATATATGCATGTATGTACATATGTATGTGTCGATCGATAGATATATGTATAATAATATTCTACAAGATCATACCTTCAGGTCATGCAAAACAACCTACTGCAAGATATGATTGTAAATTGTTGCAAATTACATAACATTTGACACACTAACAAATAAGTAATACAGACAAATGCGACTCACATTTTGCATTTCGAATATTTGCCAAAGATGCATGATGTACAGGTTATCAGAAACAAAGTTAACACCAGACATCCTGCAACCACTTCTAAATATTCCGCTGTTGACTGCTTGAAGCCCAAAGCGTAGAACCGGTTCACATAAAAAATCATAGTCGTGGTGATTATGCTCAAGAAATGACATTTTCTAGAATATTAACATGTTGATGCAGTAAAAAAGTTACCTATCAGGACTTTCAAAGCATGATATATACACACTGTATAATTCTCAGGCATAAATGATATACGAGATCCATAATGTAACCCGTAATTATGTGTCGAGAAATTCAATTTATCCACAATTTTATTTTTATAAATATATATATATATATATATATATATATATATATATATATATATATATATATATATATATATATATATATATATACATACATTACACACGCACACACACACTTACATAGATAGATAGATAGATAGATATAGATAAAAGTATATATATATATATATATATATATTGCTGATATAAAATGCATTTATGTTTGAAGACTTAAATTGCCAATTCATGTAAGTATAAGACATAAGACTTATGAAATACATAATTTCCGTGTGTGTGAGTACGATTAACTGTTGTATGTGATACCATTATTCGATTGGTAATCGCATTATTAATATTCCGTGTGCATGGGACATCCAACACTCCGGTTTGATTGTGCGGACCCTCGTTCCTCCTTATCTTGCCTGCATGTACAAACATTCACACCTCTCCTCCTCCTCCTCCTCCTCCTCCTCCTCCTCTCTCTCTCTCTCTCTCTCTCTCTCTCTCTCTCTCTCTCTCTCTCTCTCTCTCTCTCTCTCTCTCTCTCTCTCTCTCTCTCTCTCTCTCTCTCTCTCTCTCTCTCTCTCTCTCTCTCTCTCTCTCTCTCTCTCTCTCTCTCTCTCGCAATTTGACTGTTTGGTTGCTTGGTTTCCTTTTTCTTTATACTTGCATTATATTTAAGTCTCGGAAATGCCAACTTTTGACTTGGGACATCCAACACTCCGGTTTGATTGTGCGGACCCTCGTTCCTCCTTATCTTGCCTGCATGTACAAACATTCACACCTCTCCTCCTCCTCCTCCTCCTCCTCCTCCTCTCTCTCTCTCTCTCTCTCTCTCTCTCTCTCTCTCTCTCTCTCTCTCTCTCTCTCTCTCTCTCTCTCTCTCTCTCTCTCTCTCTCTCTCTCTCTCTCCCTCCCTCCCTCTCTCTCTCTCTCTCTCTCTCTCTCTCTCTCTCTCTCTCTCTCGCAATTTGACTGTTTGGTTGCTTGGTTTCCTTTTTCTTTATACTTGCATTATATTTAAGTC
>BOPN01002724.1:95339-100339 GCA_017312705.2 Penaeus japonicus | reverse complement strand
GATGATGATAACGATGATATTGAGGATAATGATAATGATAACAAAGATGATAAAGAGAATAGAAGTAAAGATAATGAAAATTACTGGTAATGATTATATATATATATATATATATATATATATATATATATATATATATATATATATATATACCCCCGCAAAAAGGAACTGCCTTGTCATGGCGCGGGGGCTTGAACTCCTTCCTCGGAAGAGCCCGCTCTAGAATTAGCCAGTCTCTCCCTCCCGTTGAGGTCGCCTTCTAGCGGTTGATTCTCCGAGGAAGGACGACTAAGCGTTCCTAGGTGCTTATCTAGTAGATGGGATCACCCCCCCCCTCTGGTCCTCCCCCCAGGGAGGCACACACCTGCCCACGTGTTTGCCGTGCGGGAGTCCTGGAGGTTGAGCGATGCCGTGTATGAGTACGCCCTGCGGATAGCAACACACCTCTTTGGTCCTCTATTCCAGCAAGACGGGTGGCCTGATCTCGGCTCGATTAGGTCACTCGGCTGATCTCTCTTTTTGAGCTAGGCTAGGGTCAAGCAGCCCCTGTCTTGCAGGCAATCGCATGTATTTGCGAATGCCATCAGTGCGAGGCAGGGGTTGCGTCTATCCTCCCACCACCTGTGGCTTCTGAGCATGGTCTCAGTGCACAGCTTCCCCTTGTTGGACTCCGTGATGGGTGGGGGCGTGGGAGGATGAATTGAAACGCTTTTTCTGTGGCATCTTATACAAAAAAACAAAAAAACAAAAAAACTGACTGACCCCCACCTTGACGAACCTGGAACAAAGATGACCAAGGCTGTCACCTTGAAACCTTTCAAGGTCCTTGGTGACAAAAGTAGAAAGTTGGGTAAGGCTCTGGCGTCGGTTCAGAGAAAGCCTACCCAAGAGCTGGACCCTCCAAACCAACCCTTGGCTCTGACAAGCCTCTGGCGTCGGTTCAGAAGACGAGTCAAATTAAGAATGGAAGCCAGACAGGACCCTCCAACCCTGCTGGCCCCACTGCCAAAATTCCGGCGTCGGTTCGGAAGGCAGGCATTAAGCGTCCTCGGCCGGCTACGGACTCGGAGGGCGAGTCTGTAGCCCCGAGTCGTTTCCCCCAATTTAGGGTTCCCCCTAAGCCTGAGGGATTCGACAACGCTTATCAGATGGTACAGGCTCTGGAAACCCAGAGACAGTGCCGTCTGATGATTAAAATTGCCAAAGATAAAGGCATAATAATCATCCCTAAGGACCAAGCCACCCTCACCTTTCTCCAGGAGACTGACAAGCTCCTGGATGGGCGGAAGGTGAGTCTGGCGGCCCTGACTTCCGAAGAGAGGAAGTCCAAGATGGTGCTTCTTGGCTTCCCTCTGATGTATGACCTTGAGGTCATCACACCATCCCGCTGCGGCGGAGCCCCCGACTTTCCAAAGGGAAGCACCCAACCAGGCAAGTCCTGGTCACCTTAGCGGCTCTGCTGGGTCCTTTTGACTTTGGCAATTGGGGATCCTACAGCCTCAGGACATATATCCTGTGACCTTACTCCATTGCTTCACGTGCCAGAAGTACGGACACCACCAGGCCACTTGCTCTGCAAAGCCGAAGTGCGGTGTTCGTAGTCAGGCACACAGCACGGAGGTGTGCCTCAAAGCACACAAAGACGTCAAGCGGGACACCACTGCCAAGTGTCCCAACTGCCACAAAAAGCACCACGCCTGGAGCTTCGGATGTTCCGTAAGGAAAGAAGAGGCTCTTTGGCGGCAAGAGGTTGTTGTAAAACACTGAGATTCCTTGTTCCTGCCCCTCCAGGCACCCTATGTCTGGGGCAGAACAGAGAGTAAGGGTTCACCCTCCTAAGAGGAAGGAAGCACTGCCCAAACGAACCATTCACCGGACACCTCCAACACAAAGGAGTTTCCGGCTCTGGTGGATGTTCCAAGACGGAAACAGACCCGGAAGGGGTCTGGGAACACACCAAAGTCTACCCCAAGAGCAGAGAGACAAATTCTGTTTACAGAGTATGACTTGACGTTCCTGCTGACGGCAGTCGTCACAGCAGTTGCGACAGCATTGGGAAGGACCAGTGAGGAGACGGAGAAGGCAGTCAAGGTCGCCGTGACGGCAATGACCCAGGCTGTCACTGCCCTGAAGGAAAGGGATGTAAGGCCCAAGGCCTCTACACCCAATCCAACTCAGGGCGAGACTCCTCTCCCCACAAACCCCCAGGGCGAGACTTGTCTCCCCACCCAACCCGCGGCCAAGACCACACTGGCAGAGCCTAAACCCAAACCCCAAAGGGAAGAGGAAGCCACGACCATCCAGAGTGAAGGTCAAGGCGACCAGGGGTTCTCCACCTCCCAGGAGACCCAGCCCTTCAAATGGCTCGACCTGTCCTGACGACAGTGACGAGTCCAGTGAGGAAATCACGATCAGTGAGGAACAGACCAAGGAGTTGTCAGACTCCGAAATGTCTGACGTTACCCACACTGGGCCGTCGGACACTGAGACCGATTATATCGACATCTTTGACGACGCAGACTTAATGGACTCAGATTAGCACAATGGCTCCTAATCTAAGCATACTGCAGTGGAATATCAACAGCTTTTCCCGGAGGAACGCCCTTCTCCGCGCGATCTCGGAACATTGACATTGTCATGCTCCAGGAGACTTAAACAGGAGACTGTTCGCTTCTCGGGATATCATCCCTTTGTGTTGCCCTCTAATGAAGGCACCAGAAGTTTTATTGCCCTTGTGAAGTCGACTATACCCTGCTCCTTGATTGCCGATCCTGTGCAGTGTGGAGAAGGTGTTGACCTCCTTGCCGTTGAGATCCATATGGCTGGAGGTCTCCTCAAGCTGTACAATGTGTACAGCAGGCCAACCTGTAGGAGCTTAGATATTAGTGAAGTCTGTGCTGCTGCGGCACACGAGCCAATTCTCATAGGGGAGACTTCAATGCCCACCACCCTATCCTGGCTCCCACGTGGAGCTGGGATGCGACAGGCTATCACATAGCCGCGGTGCTTTAGTCATGCCCCGAGATTGCTCTTCTCAACAACCAGGAACCTATGCATGTTGGTGGGGGGGTCCTTGACCTTACCTTTGTCACTGCGGCCCTGGTCGAGAGAATTAGTTGGTCTGTGGACAACACTGCCACGAGCGATCACTTTGGGATAGTCACCACCATTTTGGATGCTGGCCCTGCACCCGTGCCCCAGCACAATCCTCGATGGAAGGTGGACAGGGCCAATTGGAAAGCTTTCCAGGAGGCCCTGGCCAGGTGCCTCAGAACCAGTGAATTCTCACTTAATGATAATGTGGATACACTTGAGGCCAGACTAGTTATTACCATAGACGAGGCAGCCTCAGAAACCATTCCCAAAACTCGCCCGTGGTCCAGGTGTCTCAAAGACACCTGGTACTACAATGATGAAATTAAGGAGGTCAGCCACAGAATCAATATGTGCAGAAGACACTTCCACAGACAGAGAACCCCTGAGAACCACGCTCTTTTGAGACAGGCTCTTAGGGATGCTCAGGAAACTGCTAAGAGGGTAAAGCAGGAAAAGTGGCTGGAGTGGTGTGAGTCCTTTGGCCACCAAACCTCCCTTTCAGAGCTGTGGAACCGTATCAGACGGGCCACAAATCGCTCAGCCCCCAGAAAGACCCACCATGACCCGCGGTCGGAGGCGGAGAGACTGGCACTCGAGTTCTCTGCTGAACGGTGAGTGCTGGTCATACTACAGAGTTGAGGGCATGCCAAGAGGAACTGCTTCCAGGCAGGCATGCCCTCATCAGAGAAAAGGCGGTCGAGCCTGATGATGCTGATGCCATGTTCTTTCTGAGGGAATTACGGCGGACATATAAGACCAGTTCGCGGTCAGCCCCAGGTTGTGATGGGATCTCCTACCCCATCATTTCCTACCTAGAACTTGAAGGTGAGCTTGCACTCTTGCATCTCATCAATAAGTCCTGGGAGACTTCCTCACTACCACAGTGCTGGAAGAGGGCTGACATAGTTCCCATCCCTAAACCAAAGGAGCCGGGTCGGTACCGTCCCATCTCTCTCTACTCAGCTGTCTGGGAAAGACGGCAGAGAGAATGGTACTGAACTGGCTCCAATGGAAGCTGGGACCTCCACATGAACACCTACATGGGTTCACAATGGGTAAGAGCACTGCTCACAGCATGGCCACCTTACTGAGCACTGTCAGCAACACCAGATCTGTCATTGTTTTCCTGGACCTGGAGAAGGCTTTTGAACTGGCGAGCCCACTCGCCATTCAAGAGGTCCTGATCCGCAAGGGAATCAAGGGCAGACTGCTTGCCTGGATTGGTGACTATTTTCGGGACAGAACTGCCAGAGTGAAGTTCCAAGGTCACCTTTCCGGACACTTGACCCTGGAGAATGGCACTCCACAAGGGGGGTCCTCAGCCCGGCTCTGTTTAACACCCTCATGTTAAGCATCCTCGACATTCCACTCCCAGTGGGGTGCAAGATCATCTCATATGCAGATGATCTGGCAATTATCTCTACTGGGAGACAGAATGAGAACCTAGTCAGAAAGACCCAGCGTTGTCTGGATCTACTGTCTGAAGAATGCTGCAGAGTTGGGCTTAAGATCTCAGCAGCCAAATCGAAGGCAATGGCACTGAAACAGGATGTCCGAGACCAAAGGCTGCAAGTCCAAGGGTTAGAGCTAGAGTGGGTTCACGTCTTCCAATACCTTGGTGTATGGGTTGACAAGAACCTCACCTTCCGCTCGGAGATTCAATGCCTCCTAGAACTGACCAAGGCAAGACTCTCTGTCATGAGAGCTCTGTTAGGGCGGCGCTTAGGGGCTGGGCACCCTTGTACTAAGATCCTTCTATGTGCACGCTGTCCATCCCATCGTGGACTACGCCTCCGTCGCCCTGATTACGGTCAAGCCTGGACTAAGGAAAAGGCTTGACGTCATGCAAAACGAGGCTGCCAGGATCATTCTGGGTGCTCCTGGATGGGCTAAGGTTACCAACC
>BOPN01002724.1:55000-58180 GCA_017312705.2 Penaeus japonicus | reverse complement strand
ACACACACACACACACACACACACACACACACACACACACACACACGCACACACACACACACACACATATATATATAAATCTTTATATCTATCTATCTATATATTCATACATGTACATATATGTGAAGTACTAGTGGTCACTTCAACGCAATTTTTAAAATTCATCGGCAATTCCACATCAATTTTACACACGCTAGTAAATTGTCTTCATGTTCAGGTGGATTTTAGTTCGTATGTATCTCTTGTGGGGCTTGAGTTGCATTGCACACTCCTCGAAGAATCACAAATGAGTTGTTTGAAAGTAAGTTTTAGTTTCCAACGCAAAAAAAAAAAAAAAAAATGCAATAACGGTACACGAAAAGCAATAGCATCACCGCACCGCAGGGAGAGTCTGCATGTATGTTCCGGTGTGTCGTAAGTTAAACCCTCTATCCGGTATTTGCACTTCGTTAGGTCCTCGCTCGTCACCTGACGAAATCTGTGCTGCATCTGTTGCCTATCAGCATTTTTGCTATCCCTTTTGTTGTTACTTTCTCTGACCTGCTTCCTTTGGTAATCAGCCTCATACATCATTTACTCGTCTGTTGGATCTGCCTAAGACGGCGAGTCTACTCAGCTGAATATCATTACATTCATCAATTGATAATCAATACTGTCTGTTTTCTAGCCTCTTGAAGACTCAGCGTTTAATAGGAAACCTGAGCTATTCGCTGGCTTAAATGGGACATTTATGATACTGGAGTCTTATTTGGTTATATTAATATTTCCTTTGCGTCTTTTCTCCGTTATTTCGTGGAATCACGTGACCTCTCGAACACACCTGATGTTCTCAGTAAAGTACAATCCGAGAATGAAGGAGTAGGGTGTTCATAGCCGATAAAAACAACGTAGCTAATCTTATCTATTGGTGTCCTTCCGTATCATGATAATAGGTTTAAGATAAAATATTGATGTTAATGAGGTCTAGGCCAGTCTGGTTATTAGCCTTAATTTAATAGATTATGATCATACATTTGTATATGTTTGAAATTACCCGAATGTATTTTTTTTTTCTTAATTTTCTGCACCATTATCAACTGAAGATGCTTTTTTGATATATATATATATATATATATATATATATATATATATATATATATATATATATATATATATATATTGTGACATGAAATGTTTACATTCTTGATGGTGATCTTAACAATGTATTCATTTAATATCTTAACGACCAATTAAGCAGTGCAATATGCTAATCCCTTATTGCATGTCGGGTAAATTAGACAGGGTAACGCATTTCTGCACGATATTACGTAAATGGAATAAAAGACCGGTAGATAAATGTTTGTTAAAATATGCAACATATACTAGATTATATTAACACTAATTTTATGAATTAGTTGGTAATATGACATGCTCAATTGCATGGGAAAGGGTGTAAGTTGATCTAGAGTGCAAGATGATACAATACCAATATTTTTATCTTGATAAGGTTGCCTATAAAGCGAAAAGAAACAAATTTTCTGCTGAATTTCCTGAGAACATATTCTCCCTCGTCAAAGGCCTGACGGAGGATGTCATCAGCATGTGATTTGACATTGCATTGCTCTCCAGACTCATTGTTGAGTTTGCAGAGAGAGAGGTGTGTGTGTGTGAGTGTGTGTGTGTGTGTGTATTTATATATATGTATATGTATATGTACACATATACACACACATATGCATATATATACTGTATATACACACACACACGCTCACAAATCTCTCTCTCTCTCTCTATTAGGATCATATAGTATGTTTATATATGATATCAAATATATCACTACATCAATTACAAAGAATACACGAATATCACACTCTAGCCAGAGAGGCAATCACCGTTAACTTTGATTGACAGGTAATATATATATATATATATATAATATATATATATGTGTGTGTGTGTGTGTGTGTGTGTGTGTGTGTGTGTATAAGCGTATACATACACGTTTGCGTGGCTGTCTATATACATAGATGTAGATATAGGTAAATCTACATCTAATTTAGCTAATAAACTGACCCACCCCCCACCACACATACACATGCACAGTCCGATTGTATTACTTGATACCAGATGATTTGATTTCAGGCAACTCGTCTTCCGCGAAGACTCTTAAACATGTAATATTACGTTACCCTTCGGCTCCTATTTAAGATTTGTTTGATAATGTGATGGAAGTTGATTCTAATAACTTCCTTTTCTTTCAGGATGTGCTGGCTTAGTGGCGGGTCACCCTCTAGACACCATCAAAGTCCGCCAACAGACTATGGGTAATATTTCTGCCGCAAAGGGTATTTTGAATACCTTTAAATTTGAAGGGGTAAGTCTCTTCGTCTCTCTCTCTCTCCTTCCCCCAATCTTTATCTTTATATATGTCTTTCTCTCTTCTGTCTCCGTATGATCCTTTCTTGGTCCCTTAAAGCAATTCTTTAAAGCCTAAAGGATATCATCTAAACTGCTTGTATCCGTTTATTCCTTCATTGAGGAAAGTCTAAAATGCCTAAAGGAGCGGGAGATTACCCGCCGGCGCGACGAATGTAGGGCAAAGACTGGGGACGACCTGACTCAGCTCGAGTACAGGTCACAGGGCCGTGCGGCTATATTTAATCATGTTGGTATTCACTGATATGTTTCCCTGTATATACAGTCTTTCTCCCACATTTTATTATGTCATTATGTGGAAATCATATCGTTTGCCATCCTCTTATAAGGAAATGGATACGATCTATCGACAGTCAGTTAAAACACTTGGGGTGCAACCGCTGCTGAGGTTGTGTACAAGAGACCTTGTGTACTTTGGTAAAAAGTTGAATGAAATGATAACTCTAAAGTGAGAAGATAGTTTGTATGCCTAGACATGACCAATTGACTCCAGAACTTCCATGAGTAATGTTTGGAAGGATATTATTAAGTTTAAAGCAAATACATACAATGGAACGCCCACATTCTCACCCACAAACTTAATTGACTATCAATGTCAACTTGCAGTTGAGACAGACATGCCATTTACTTCTTGAAGTAATTAAAACCAATGAATCCGCTGCACCTGGATATGATGAAATTATATATGACATTATCTGAGTCTTTGCTAAGGTACAGATATAGGGAAGAAATCCTCTTCCAGATGTCTTCAACTATACTACAGGC
>BOPN01002724.1:47500-50000 GCA_017312705.2 Penaeus japonicus | reverse complement strand
TCTTTGTATCTGAAATAAGTTCAGTCTCATAAATGTAATTTAAATGTATTATAACAGGGATTTCTAAAAGTTTTTTTTTATTGTTTGAACTATGTTGCACCTTTGCATGTTGTGAATTTTCTCTCCTATATTAGCATGTGCATGGCATAACGCATGACTCTTTCTTGCTGCTTTGAATGTTACTGTTTGTTATGCAGTTGTAATAAGTGTTTTCATTATTCCATTTTACTTGTTCTTATGGATTATTTTGATTTTTGTTATTTCTAGAGAATTGTTGTCATTAGAAAAATAATATCAATAAGATTAGCAGCATTACATTGAAAGCCAATCTTGTAATTAACATTTAACACACACACATACACATACATATACATGCACACACACACACACACACACACACACACACACACACACACACACACACACACACACACACACACACACACACACACACACACACACACACACAAACAAACTAACACATACACATACACATCTACATTAATTGAAATGACAAGTGGTCTCAGGTGTGGTATTTTCTATTTGGTATTTTCTATTTTCTTTTGTAGTTGTGATAAAGGAGTAATGAACATATCAGTATTTATGTGCAAATAATATTTTTGAAAGATATAATGCTAAATATTCTTTACATTTATCAAAAATATAATTCGATCCTTTTTGAAATTTGATGTTTTAACCCTTCAGGATTAAATATTCCTATTACTTCATCACATTTTTCAATGAATAAACCTTTTCATCTCTATTTCTTCTGTTAATAACCCTTCTTTTATATGACATCTATCTCCTTTTAGAATAATTTTTTTTTGCATCGTCATTGCCGCAATAAATAAGTCTCTTTCCATTACCACATTCTATAGAATGAAAACTCTTTTTTCAGGGTCCACAGTTTCATGTCAATGTTTCCTATAAGATAAACCTTCTATGCATCCACCTTTTCCCCCATAGAACAAATCTTTTCTCTGATCTGTTTTCCCAACCCTTAAACCTTTTTACCCTTTTTCCACAATCAATCTTTTCATCTTGTCTGTCTCTTCAATTCTGAAAGCTTTTTCTTGTCTGTCTCCCCAATCAGTATCCCTTTCATTTGGTCCAGTCCTTAATCAGCAACATTTTCATCTTGTCTCTCTCCCTGATTTGCAAACTGTTTCTCCTCGTCTGTCTTCCCAATCCGAAAATCTTTTAAGCTCTTTTGGTTCTCATTCATTAGTCCTTTTAACCTTGTTTGCTTCCCCCGATCTTTGAATCTCCTTTTCATCCAAATTAATGAGTCTTTTGTTATGTTAGGGACGTCATAGCGTCAGCCGCTTACGTGGTGCTGTATGAGTGGATGGTGGACCGTAACCCTAGCCCATCCACTCTGCCCATCCTGTGGGCAGGGGGAATGGCAGGTATGCTCGATGGGGCGTTCTTTGTGTAGAGCTTAAGGACTTGGGTGCTTCTGGGTTTGAGTGTGTACTATAATAGGGTTCTGGATAGTTTAACCTGTTTTTCAGTTATTATTGTTTTTGCTGTCAAAACTCCTGTTAAGATAATCATTATATCTGGGAAACATGGACAAAGTTACAGCTAGATTTAACATGCATGAAATAAGCAAAACATGTGGTTCTAGAAAGTAGTATTCCTTTATTTATTTTTTTATAATGTGACAAGGAAAATTATTGTAATAAAGGTAGAGAATTATGCTAGAAATTCAAAAACATTAAATTTTCTCATACACCACACTTCATTACTGAAAGAATGTGATCTGCTGGCATACTTAACCTTTATCTACAAATGTAGATAATAGTATAAATGATACTTGAGTCAAATGAGTCAAAATGTGTTGTCTTGTGAAAATATTCAGTCTCCTTTGTACCTTTACCTATTATTATACCAAATTATTCTTGTTTACTGCCTTTTCCAAGAGCTAATATCATTGTCATTCTCTTGTTTGGTCATACTTAGGTCAGACTTATGAGTCTTACCCTCAGTTTGAGCTCAAGTAAGAATTATAAATAGATTTATCATGTTTAGAACTAAAACTAACCCTAAGTTAATTGATATAGTATAATGGACTAAGAGATCTTCAGATTCATTGAGAGAAATTAGCAGTACATTAATAATTATAATTAGAAAGTAAGAGGAATGCAATTGGTATTTTTTCATATTTTCTCTTATATTATTTTTTGTAGTCCAAAGAGCCCATGGTCAAAAAAATGAAAATTAATTTTTGAGGGGACTGATGTATTGCACTGATATATTAAAACTAAGCTCCAATAATAAATGTTGCTTATTAATAAGATAAGTTAAAATACTTTTTTTAGCATCAAAGTAAAGGATAATTGTAAAAGTAGAAGCAAATCTTTATATTATTCTTACATTTGTGTGTGTATGTGTGTATGTATGTATGTGTGTGTGTACGTGTGTGTGTGTGTGTGTGTGTGTGTGTGTGTGTGTGTGTGTGTGTGTGTGTGTGTGTGTGTGTGTGTGTGTGTGTGTG
>BOPN01002724.1:35000-37500 GCA_017312705.2 Penaeus japonicus | reverse complement strand
GATTTTTCTAGCTTTATAAAACCACTATATACGTTGTTTCTTCCAAAATTCAAAAAATATGTCTAATTTGAAATACAACATGCTGCTCTATTTGACTTAACACCTTTAATTAATCGGATGTAACTTGATATTTTCTTCATTTTATGCGTAAATAAAAGAAAAGTTTCTCAATCGGTAAATGTCTAACTCATTTACAACGGCGGGTAAAATGTAATGTGAATACACAACATGCAGACCAGATGTTTACGCAGTGTAATAGATAAGAAGAGCCATTTATAAAAATATCCTTAAAACACAGAGAGTCCATCCTATTCATCTGAACATTGAATATGAGACAGACGGGCAGTTAAATAATCTAAATTAAGATATAGATGGACCAACAGGTCAGCCACAGGTCGCATGTCCCTTTGCCTGCAGAAGGTCGTGTGTTCTACCCTCAACCTTCTTCTGTTCCCCCTTTTCCTCGTCACGGGCTAATAGCATGGAAATTATTAAACAGGATAAAAAAAAAAAAACTTTTACCATGAAGCAGCAACAAAACTGTCCAAACGGTTACTGCTGAATATTGGAAGATGAGTAATGCATCGTTGCATCAAAGCAACTCAGTACGGTCGGTCTTCATGCTCAAATCTGTAGTTCAAGAATTTAAAACTTTATTAATTTGTTTTGTTTATGAGTTCACATAGATTATGTGATGAGACCTGTGATGCCTCCTGGCAGTTGGGCAGCTCAAGGCGGCAACTAGTATCTAGCCAACCAAACCGGAACCAAATGGGAACGGAAACAACTTGCTTTTCCTGTATGCACGGCGTCCCCCAGCCGCTAATCAACGAAAGCTTGAAGTTGGTTTTCTGAATTTCATCCACCGCTTCGAGCTAGCACACCGGTTGAGAGACATCGCGCGTTCAAGAAGGATTTTTTTTTTTTTTTTTTTTTTTTGCCTTCTGTTGGCTGGGTTATTAGACCCAAATCCCTGATTATCTGGTGGCTGCTTAGATAATCTCTCTCTGTCTCTCTCTATCTCTCTCTCTCTCTCTCTCTCTATCTATTTCTCTCTCCCCCCCCCCTCTCCCTTCCTCTCTCTCTCTCTCTCTTTCTCCCCCTCTCTCCCTCTCTCTTTCTCTCCCTTCCTCCCTCCCTCTCTCTCTCTCTCTCTCTCTCTCTCTCTCTCTCTCTCTCTCTCTCTCTCTCTCTCTCTCTCTCTCTCTCTGTCTATCTATCTATCTCTATCTCTCTCTCTCTCTATCTATCTCTCTTTCGAAATGTAAGCAAAGTCCGCGCATGGTCAACCGCTTCTCACCTGTATAGACACGAACGATAACATAACCCATCGAGCCCACCGATATTCTTCCATTTATACAGTCGCATGAATGTTGTATCTGATCAAATTAATTACACTTTCTTGTACCGGAAAAAGGAAACATTGGAAAACAGGAACCGGTAAAAAAGGAGGTACTGCTAGTAGTAGGAGTGCCACAACACCATATATATATAAGGGACGTCTGAAGGTAATGGTACTATAAATGTATTAGTGGTTGAGGAATTTATGAATGTGTTTAAAGTTTAATTGTGCTATTGATGTGTTATTATCATCACTAATATTATTATCGTTGCTTTTGTTATCATTATCATTACTGTTAACATCATTGTGATTATTAATATTATCATTATTGTTATTATCATTATCGTTATTATTATTGTTATTATCATTATCGTTATTATTATTGTTATTATGATTATCATTCTTATAATTATTGCTATCATTATTATCATTATTATTATGATTATTATTATTACCATTATTATTATTATTATTATTATTATTATTATTATTATTATTATTATTACTATTATTATTATTATCATTATTATTATTATTATTATTATTACTATTATTATTATTATTATTATTATTATTATTATTATTATTATTATTATTGATATCATCTGATAATGATAATCTTAAATAATAATAATGATGATAATGTTAAGGTAATGTTGAAAATGATAGTAACAATCATGATCATCATATGTTAATAACAATGTCGATACGAAGAATGAGAGATATACTGTAATGATTGATGAGATTAATGATAACAATAATAATAATACTGATGATATTAATGATGCTTATGATAATAATAGTAAAGATGCTGATGATAGTAATGATGCTTATGATAACAATAGTAAAGATGCTGATGATAGTAATAATGCTTATGATCACAATGATAATGAGGATAATGATAATATCATTATTATTATTGTTACTATCATTAACGTCCTCATCATTGTTATTCTTATCGTTATCATTATCATTGTTATCATTATAACTATCACTATCATTTTTATCATTATGGATATAATTGTTATCACCATTATCATCGTCATTATTACTATTGTCATACCATTGTTTGTATCATCAACATTATTGTTGTTATCATTATCATTGTTATTAGTACCATTACTGTCATTGTTATTATTGTTATTGTTATTATCGTTA
>BOPN01002724.1:15000-17500 GCA_017312705.2 Penaeus japonicus | reverse complement strand
TGACTAGTATAATGATATCGGCACGAGGTATTAACATTAAAAAATATTATAAACACTGCTATTGGTAATGATAATTATTATCATGAATATCATTATCATTATAATTTTCATCATTTATATTATCATAATGAGAATGATCTTTGTCATCAAAATAATATTTTTTTCTAACAATGATAGTAGTAATGATGATAATACCAATGATAACGATGCCAATAAAATTGTAATGATGATGGGGATAATAGTAGTGATGATAATGGTATTCATGATAATAATGCTAATAACAATAAGGTTAATAAAGATAATGACAATGATAATAATAGTGACAATAATAATGATAATAATGAAATGATAATAGTATTAACAATGAGGATTATAAGAACAATAACGACAAAAATAAACACAATAATAACATTGACAATGATTATACTGATAACCAAAATAACAATACTGATAATAATGATGATGAAAACAACGATAATCATGGTAGTAAGGAATACCTATAATAACAATATCAACAATAACGTGAATAATTAAGATGATTATGATAATAGTGAACATATCAACAATAATGATAATGATCACAACAACAACAGGATATAGTAATAGTAGCAACACTGATAATGATAATGATAAAACTAATGATGATGATGATAATACTGTTAATAATGCTGATGATAGTAATAATACTGACAATAGTAATAATACTGATAATACTACTGATAATAGTAATAATACTGATAATAGTAATAATACTGATAATAGTAATAATAATGATAATAATAATAATAATATTGCTAATACTAACAACAAAATCATAACAATAATGATAATAACAATGATAAAACCAACAACAACAATAACAATAATAATAAACAGGTGCAGCGCGGTATTTCCTTCTACATCAGTTCGAAATATCTGCTCAGTATGTAAGGTCTGCAGACTATGGGCTACGCGAGGGCTTCTCGAGAGCCCAATATGCAGGTGAGAGATGCTAACTGAAATTCTGTAAAACGATTGGGCGGGCGAGCTGTCGAAGGGAACCGTTGCTATCTGTTTGCTCGGTGCGATATTGGTATCAGTATCATCTTTATACACTCACACACATGCATACTACGCAGGCACCAGGAAACATGACAGTTTTTTTTTTTTTTTTTTTTCGGAGGCTGTCAAGTGGCGATTCTGAGGCTCGGCGCCATCTTGTTTTTCTTATTCCTATGGCGACGGCGAGATAGATAGACACGGATAGGAAGCGTACTTTTATGTATGAATAGATGAATAGGATGTGGATGTGGATTGATTAATGGTCACATACACATACACACACGCACGCATACACACACACACACACACACACACACACACACACACACACACACACACACACACACAAACAAAGACACACACAAACATACACACTCACAATCACACACGCACACGGTAACAGTGAGATATAGATAGATAGATAGATAGAGGTAGATAGATAGAAAGAAAGATAATAGATAGATAGAGATTGATAGATCGATGGAAAGATAGATAGATAAATAGATAGATAGATAGATAGAGATAGATAGATAGAGAGAGAGAGAGAGAGAGAGAGAGAGAGAGAGAGAGAGAGAGAAAGAGAGAGAGAGAGAGAGAGAAAGAGAGAGACAGACAGAGAGAGAGAAGAAGATATACATACAGATAGATAGGTAGGTAGATAGATAGAGAGAGAGATAGAGAGAGAGAGCGAGAGAGAGAGAGTCCGAAGAAAGAAACAAGACAGGCCGCAATAACGATCTCCTCCATATCAATTGCGAGCGTACCCAGCAGTAGGGATTAAGATTGAGTGTCCAAAGAACCAACCCAAGGCCGGAGTTCGACTGCCGGAGATCGTGTACTACTGCCACTTACCCCGCGCTTCTTAATACGAGGGTAAATTTCCCTCTGTTGTCTACCCTTACAAAGCCTTTATGGCCCGAAAATGTGATAATCTCTTTCAGTAGATGGGTTGTTTGGTCCTTACTTTTTTGGGGACTCTCTTTCTCTCTCGCTTGCTCTCTCTTACTCTCTCGCTCTTTCTCTTGCTCTTCTCTCTCTATCTCGCTCTCTTTCTCTCTCTCTCTCTCTCGCTCTCTTTTACTCTCTCTCTCTCATTTACTCTCCCTCCCTCCCTCCCTACATGCCTCTTCCTCTCTCTTTCCCTCTCCATTCACCTCTTTCTCTTTTTCTCTGTATTCGTCAATCGATACGAATGTCTCTTAATTCCCGCCCCTCTCTCACTATTACATAAATATGGATACAATGATAACACAGCCAGGAAAAGGGCTGAGAAAGGGTAATGTTATAAAAAGGGTAAATAGACGCTGGGAACCCTTATTCTTGTCTGGTCCACTTGATATGATTTCAGAAAAGAGAAGAGTGTCAAATCTTAATGTTTACCTATCTTTAAGAAATCACTTTTGTTGTTTTCAGTATCATTGACTATATTATTATTGATATCATCTTTGTCGTTGATATT
>BOPN01002724.1:0-2500 GCA_017312705.2 Penaeus japonicus | reverse complement strand
TCTGTTAACATTGTTACTACTATTGTCATTTTTACCATTATCATCATCCTTATCATTATTATTATTACTATCATTATTATAATTATCATTATTATAATTATAATTACTATCATTATTATTATTTTCATAATTATTATTATCATTATTAACATAATGAATATTATCATTACCATTATTCATATTACTCATATTGAACGGTGAACAAAATCTAGATATTTTGTAGTGCAGATGAATAAGTTACTATCTTATACCTGGTTGTAATTGCTGCGGGTCTTACTAGCAAATTATATTGTTTGTTTATGCGAATACATTAAGTATATAATGATATAAACTTTGTGAGAAAAGGAGATATGATAGCGTTGGGCATAGTGATCTCATTAGACTTAAACAGAAGAAACTAATTTATTTTTGAATTTAACTAATATGTTTGATGATAGCTATTTTCTCAAAAATTGATACTTGTATCTTGCATTATCAACTAATTTGCAGAGAATAATATTGTTCATTATTTATTGGTGTTAATTAGCCTAAGCTGTAGAAAAAATAATATATAATAAAGAAGTAAGAATCTGCCAATGGTGATAATGTCAAATCCATTAGAATATGTACTAACTGGACTTGACCAAAGCTATGAAATCAAAGTGTATAAATAATGTATCAAGATAAGAATTGAAAAGTGAAACGAATATTGACGACAAAACTGAAGTGCAAAATAAGTTCACTTCTTAGCTTAGGTTTTCAACAAAAGTCGGATAATTGTTGATCCTTTTATTGGAAATAACGACACTAAGAGAATAAATAATCAAAATTGTGGTAGCTTAGGCTAGTTGGGCGTCTTGAAGTGACCTGACCTTTGCTGGGGCGAGGTCAGCTGGTGTTGGTGTCATCTATCCGTTGGTGTGGCGGCGGATAGGCGGGCGGTGGGGGCGGACAGGGAGAGAGGTCGAGTGTGGGCGTGCGAGGCCGGTCATATATGCACCTCTGACCTCGTCCGGCCTGGGGTAATAATAGAATTCTAGACCATTTTCCTTCCTAATCTTATGGTAACTATGCGGGGGACCACATGGTTACCACATGGCCACATGACGTCTCACACATCGCCACATGCTTCTTGGACATGTTTCACTTTGGTCAACATTCTTTTACTTGATGTGACTGTTCTTCATCAACTTGCAAATTGGTCGTCAGTCTAATGGCGGCACTATCCAATGTCAAGAATTTCTATTGTTAGACTATCAATGTTCTTAGTCTTAGGCATATTGACATTATCATTTTCACTGTTTTAATAATTATCATTATTGTCATTATCATTATTTTCACTATTTTATTCATTATCATTACTGTCATTATCATTATTATTATTTGTACATTATCATTACAACCATCTTCATTATAATCATCATTATCATCATTATCATTGTTATTGCCATCGTCATTATTGTTGATATTGCTCATTAGAAAGACTTACATTCAAAACTAGACCACGATATAATCCAGATGAAACTATAAGTACCCATAGTAGCAATAGTGGTATCATTAGTATTGGCATAATGAATGTTGTTCTCCATGAAACCTTGAATTGGATGGGATATCTGGAACTGTGCATTATGCTGTATTCTCTTCTTCCCTTGCAACATTGCTTTGCTTCCCTCTATTTGTGTCTGTTCATTTGAGAATATTATAACGGAACAATGCAGCATTATAGCGGATATGATACACTGATGATAGAGTGATGATTATAGTAATAGCAATAATGGAACTCATAACAAAATATAATGATAACTATGATAATGATTAAATGATGAAAACTATAATGATGATGATATTAATGATAATGATAACACTACTAATAATCATAATCATAATGATGATGATAATAGTGATTATAATAACAATAATAAACATAATGATAATAATAGTGATAATAGCAATAAAGAAATAATGATGATGATAAAGAAAAATGCAAATGACAATCACTTTAACGCATCATTCTCCGTTCACATGAATTATGTTATTAAAAAAATGACTAATAGAAAAAAAAAACAACAACATTGATATGCTTAATTCATGCAAAGGGCAGCTTTAACCTTTATCATTCTATTTAGAATTCAGAATACACGCCAGATTGCAACTTCACTTGCAGTCCAATAATGGTGCAATGCCAATAATCTGATGATTACAGACTTTTTTTTCCAATGTCAAGAATTTCTATTTATGATGAAATGTTTGTTTTGCGAAACTGAAGCCATGTTATTCTGTTCCCGATGGCTGTTGGCTTTTGCTTTTGTTCTATTTAGTTCTGAGATACTCTATATTATGCCACGAGATTTAGTAAGTATTGATATATGTATATATATATAAATATATATATATACAAAACCACTTTTCTCACCAAGCACGATCACAACTCCACGGAATCGGGTCGTGTCAACTTTGGACGAAGAGAATAAGAAAAACATCGACACAGGACGCAAGGCTAAGTAAGGAATGTAACGTTTGG
>BOPN01002723.1:191689-193971 GCA_017312705.2 Penaeus japonicus | reverse complement strand
AGCCACCATTACAGGCGTCGCGGGGGGGGAAGGGGGATGGGGAGGGGAAAGGGAGGGAGAGGGGAAGGAAAGGATTGAGGAGAGGGGAAGGGGGAGAGAAGGGTGGAGGGAAGGAGAAGGGGGATGGGGAGGGGGAGAGAAGGAGGGAGGGGTGGGTTTGGGGAAGGGAAGAGGGGGGGAGAGGGGAAGGGGGTAGGGGAGGGGAAAGGGGTGGGTAAGGGTGGAGGAGAGGGGAAGGGGCATGGGGAGGGGGAGAGAAGGGGGGACGGGAGGGAAAAGGGGATGGGGAGGGGGAGAAAAGGGTGGAGGGGAGGGTTTGGGGGAGGGGAAAGGGGAAGAGAAGGGTTGAGGGAAGGGGAAGGGAGAGAGAAGGGTGGAGGGGGAGAGAAGGGGGGAGGGGAAAGGGGAAGGGATAACTGTAAAATGTTGTTGTTTTGGTCTTCATAGATGTATGACGATTCCCGCTAAGCCGAACTTGCGCTCAGAATACCCCTTGTCTTGATTTGCCCTTCGGCGCCACATGCTTCGACGTCACGGCCTTCGGTGTCACGGATATGAACGTCACGGATTTGGACGTCAAGGTCTTCGTCGTCACGGATATGAACGTCACGGCCTTGAACGTCACGGACTAGCGATGCAGTCACGCACTTACTCCACCCAATTTATCTTTTGGTTTATGCACTGGGAACTGAAGTCCTATTTTGTACATATATATATATATATATATATATATATATATATATATATATATATATATATATATATATATATATATATATATATATATATATATCTGTGATTGCTTATGGAATAAAGTTTATTTCTAAACATTCGTAACCAAAAGGGGCTAAA
Source organism: Penaeus japonicus (assembly GCA_017312705.2). Lineage (NCBI taxonomy): Eukaryota > Metazoa > Arthropoda > Malacostraca > Decapoda > Penaeidae > Penaeus > Penaeus japonicus. The sequence goes on along the minus strand of BOPN01002723.1, from coordinate 193,119 downwards.
AAGTGAACAGCAAAAAAATATGAGGATAATAGTTAAAATAATGATTTATAAGGATGAGAATGATGATAGTAATGATAATGATAATATTATTGATGATAGTTATAGTAATGATAATGATAATGATAAATACGATAATGGTAATAATGATGATAATGATAATGGTAATAATCATTATGATGATGATCGTAATATCAACACACTTATAACAATGATAATAGTAATGATAATGATAATAATGGTGATAATTATGATAATAATTGGGATAATGATGATGATGATAATAATAACAATAATTATGATAATAATGTTAATGATAAAAGTAATGGTAATAGAAGTAATAATGATAATGATAATAATGATAACGATAATGATAATGATAATGTAAGTAATGCTGTTAACATTAACAGTAATGATAATAATACAGATAATAATAATGATATTGATGACAAATAAAAAACAACAACACAAAAACAGCAACATCAACTTCCTCTAAACCCACCCCTCCCCCTTCTCCTCTCCCCCACCCTCTCCCTTCCCCTTTCCCCTTCCCCCAAACCCTTCCCCTACTTGATAAACCACCACATACGCGGAGCCACCTCTTCATCATACGTGGAAATGACAGCCCCGTCTTGTTCTACTGGCAAGGGACAAGAGAGTCATGTTAGGGCTAGAAAGGAAATTCAGATCTCAAGTGTTTTGCTTACACTGGTAGAGCAATGCATGGTGAAGACGTCTGGTGTGCAGGTTGCTTAAGATGCACTGCAAGGTGTGGCATTGGAAGCGGAGTTGGGGTGTGGGGTGGGGTGTGGGGGGTTGGGGGGTTGGGGGGGATGGGTGGGTGGGGGTTTAGGTGGAGGGTAGGGGGTAGGGGGCATTAAAGGGTGGGTTGGTGGTGGGTAGTGAGGCTAGGAGGGGTATGGGGTTGTGGGGGAGTGGCTGGGGGTGTGGGGGGGGGGAGTAAAGTCAAGGTAGAAAGGGGGTTAGACGTAAGGGAAGACCTGGTATGTTGGTGTATGTGTATGTGTATGTATGTGTATTAATTGGTGCCTTAAGGGTGATATAGCCTATGATATAAACCCGATTTATGGTTATCTATAATTTGATTATTAGGGTTATTGTTATTAGCATTGTTGTGGTTATTGTTTTTGTTATAGTTGCTGTTATCGTCATCATCATTATCATTAACACCATTGTTATCATCACCATATTTATCTTTATCATTGTTCTTACTCTTGTTTTTATCAAGAGTAAGATATCTATATCTATGTCTATATCAATATCTATATCTATATATCTCTCTATCTATCTATATATACATACATACACACACACACACACACACACACACACACACACACACACCTACGTATTCAAACACACATACTCAGCCACACACGAGCCTCCAGCTATATATATATATATATATATAT
>BOPN01002723.1:164189-176689 GCA_017312705.2 Penaeus japonicus | reverse complement strand
ATATATATATGCACGTATATATATATATATATATATATATATATATATATATATATATATATATATATATATATATATATATATGTGTGTGTGTGTGTGTGTGTGTGTGTGTGTGTGTGTGTGTGTGTGTGTATTATGTATATATATATATATATATATATATATATATATATATATATATATATATATATTCATATCTATCTATATATCTATATATCTATATACATAGGTATAGGTATAGTGAATACATTTCCTATGTGCAGATTTTAACTATTGTTAGCAGGTAAAAAAAAAGGAAAGAAAAAAGAAAAGAAAATGAAAATATCAGAAAAATAGAAGAAAAAAAATCACAAATTGCCAAAATGAATGAAGCTAAATGAAACAAATAAGAAAGCCATTATCGAAAAAGTATGAGAAATTATATCAATGTCAATTCAAATATTTAAAAGCACTTGCATGTTATATGAACTGCAGATATTCGATAGCAAAAGTTTTGTTTCATATTTCATTTTCTTTATTTATCTTCTTAAACTATACATCGGGTTATTTATTTCATTGTATAATTACTTAGTTCATGACTTGTTATATTCTATCTGAATTATCTCCATCAATTACCTGTTATGTTTGTGCTATGTACGTTGTGTTTAATATTATTTACACTATCATCACTATTATATAAAAATCATTTACATCTCTACCATATTTTGCAGATGTAATTAATCTTCATCATGTTCCTAAAAGAAAAATTGCACATTCATTGTGTCACCAACATTTGCAAAGCCTGAAATATTGCACATCCATTATCCTTATCACCACCACAAACATCACAACACCAAAAAGCATCGATCACCACCACAAACATCACAATCACCACCCCTTCACAACCACGATCACAATCACCACCTCTTCACCACCAACATCGCAATCGCAATCACCATCCCTTCACCACCACCACCAACATCACAATCACCACCCCTTCACAACCACCACCACCCCTTCACCACCACCACCACAATCACCACCCATTCACCACCACCACCAGCATCACAATCACCACTCCTTCACCACCACCATCACCACCACAATCACCACCCCTTCACCACCACCAATAAACATCACAATCACCATCCCTTCATCACCACCACCAACATCACAATCACCACCCCCTCACCACCACCACCAACATCACAATCACCATCCCTTCACCACCACCACCAACATCACAATCACCACCCCTTCACCACCACCACCAACATCACAATCACCACCCCTTCACCACCACCACCAACATCACAATCACCATCCCTTCACCACCACCACCAACATCACAATCACCATCCCTTCACCACCACCACCAACATCACAATCACCACCCCTTCACCACCACCACCAACATCACAATCACCACCCCTTCACCACCACCACCAACATCACAATCACCATCCCTTCACCACCACCACCAACATCACAATCACCACCCCCTCACCACCACCACCAACATCACAATCACCATCCCTTCATCACCACCACCATCACAATCACCATCCCTTCACCACCACCACCAACATCACAATCACCATCCCTTCACCACCACCACCAACATCACAATCACCATCCCTTCACCACCACCACCAACATCACAATCACCACCCCCTCACCACCACCACCAACATCACAATCACCATCCCTTCACCACCACCACCAACATCACAATCACCACCCCTTCACCACCACCACCAACATCACAATCACCACCCCTTCACCACCACCACCAAAGCATCGTACAATCACCATCCCTTCACCACCACCACCAACATCACAATCACCATCCCTTCACCACCACCACCAACATCACAATCACCATCCCTTCATCACCACCACCAACATCACACCATCCTTCACCACCACCACCAACATCACAATCACCATCCCTTCACCACCACCACCAACATCACAATCACCATCCCTTCATCACCACCACCAACATCACAATCACCATCCCTTCACCACCACCACCAACATCACAATCACCATCCCTTCACCACCACCACCAACATCACAATCACCATCCCTTCATCACCACCACCAACATCAATAATAATCAAATGACATCCCTTCACCACCACCAACATCAGCAATAACCACCATCCCTTCACCACCACCACCAACATCACAATCACCATCCCTTCATCACCACCACCAACATCACAATCACCACCCCTCTACCACCACCACCAACACTAATCACCATCCTTCATCACCACCACCATCACAATCACCATCCCTTCACCACCACCACCAACATCACAATCACCACCCCTTCACCACCACCACCAACATCACAATCACCATCCCTTCACCACCACCACCAACATCACAATCACCACCACCACCACCAACATCACAATCACCACCCCTTCACCACCACCACCAACATCACAATCACCATCCCTTCACCACCACCACCAACATCACACCACCATCCCTTCACCACCACCACCAACATCACAATCACCATCCCTTCACCACCACCACCAACATCACAATCACCATCCCTTCACCACCACCACCAACATCACAATCACCATCCCTTCACCACCACCACCAACATCACAATCACCATCCCTTCACCACCACCACCAACATCACAATCACCACCCCTTCACCACCACCACCAACATCACAATCACCATCCTTCACCACCACCACCAACATCACACCACCATCCCTTCATCACCACCACCAACATCACAATCACCACCCCCTCACCACCACCACCAACATCACAATCACTCATCCCCTTCACCACCACCACCAACATCACAATCACCATCCCTTCACCACCACCACCAACATCACAATCACCATCCCTTCACCACCACCACCATCACAATCACCACCCCTTCACCGCCAACCACCACCACCACTACACAATCACCAATTCCTTCACCACCACCACCAACATCACAATCACCACCCCTTCACCACCACCACCAACATCACAATCACCATCCCTTCACCACCACCACCAACATCACAATCACCACCCCTTCACCACCACCACCAACATCACAATCACCACCCCTTCACCACCACCACAAACACCACCCCTTCACCACCACCACCACCATCACAATCACCACCCCCACCACCATCACCACCACCACCCCTCCACCACCACCACCAACATCACAATCACCACCCCTTCACCACCACCAACATCACAATCACTACCCCTTCACCCCCACCACCATCACAATCACCATCCCTTCATCACCACCGCCAACATCACAATCACCATCCCTTCACCACCACCACCAACATCACAATCACCACCCCTTCACCACCACCACCAACATCACAATCACCACCCCTTCACCACCACCACCAACATCACAATCACCACCCCTTCACCACCACCACCAACATCACAATCACCACCCCTTCACCACCACCACCAACATCACAATCACCACCCCCTCACCACCACCACCAACATCACAATCACCATCCCTTCACCACCAACAACATCACAATCACCATCCCTTCACCACCACCAACATCACAATCACCGCCCCTTTCACCACCACCATCACAATCACCACCACCACCAACATCACAATCACCACCCCTTCACCACCATCACCACCAGCATCACAATCACCACCCCTTCACCACCATCACCACCACAAAAGCCAGAGAGATGACCAACACCTCTTGCAAACAGGGATCGAGTTAACACCGCTGAAGGACATTCTTGACCTGCCAGAGGGCTCGGGTTCAACGGGTCACCTTAGGTCACACAGGCAAGGGGGAGTGGGGAGGGGGGAGTGGGGATAGGGAGGAACCCAGGTCAGATCTCAAAGCTCCCTGTTGAGTGCTGTGGAGGAGGGGGGAGGAGGCTGAGGGGGGAAGGGAAGGAGAGGGGAGGGGAGGGGATAGAAGAGGAGGAGGGATAGAAGAGGATGGGGTGTTGGGGAGAGAGGGAGGGGGAGGAGGGAGGGAAAGAAGGTTTTGGAAGGGGAGGGGAGGGAGGTAGAGTAGGATGTGGGAGGTTCGAGAGGGTATTAGGAGGGGGAAAGGGGGGGCGGGGGATGTTGGGGGTGGTGTTACAAGGAGAGGAAATTAACAGGTGAAGGAGGTATGCGAAGGAATTTGCTGTATATATAGATTGGTCAAAGCATGGGTTACTAAGCATGCCAAGAGAGTTAAAGGAGAGAGAGAGAGAGAGAGATGGGGAGAGAGAGAGGGTGAGAGAGAGACAGAAAGAGAGAGAGAGAGAGAGAGAGAGGGATGAGAGAGAAGGTGAGAGAAAGGGGAGAGAGAGGAGGAGAGGGAGAGAGACAGAGAGAGAGGAAAAAAAAGGGGGCAAAGGGATTCGTCTGTATTTAATTACTCAAAACACACACCATGAAAGAAGATATAAAACATAAAGTGAAATGAGCTACCTTTCATTCTTCATTAAAAACAAAGAAAAAAATCCAAAATCTCTTACCAGTCACAGATACGCAGGAAATCTCCAGTAATCTTAAGACCCGCGTTGCCTCTCTGAGTAACACCATAGTAGCTGTGAAAAAAAAAAGTATGTATGCCTGAGAGAGAGAGAGAGAGAAAGAGAGAGAGAGAGAGAGAGGGGGGGAGAGATCAGCTTATAGATATACCCATTAACCTACCCTAACTACTCTTTCTAATTTACAAATTAGAACTCATTGGTCAATCAAGCATATCAAGGCACGAATAAGAAACACACAAACACACTGTATACAGACACACAAATACTCCCCCCTCCCACACACACAAAAACACACACACACACAAACAAACATACAAACACACGCCCTACCCTCTCATAACCACACCACACACACAAACGAACAGACACATACAAACAAAACACAAACAAACAAACACACACAAACAAAACACTCACAACCACACACACACAAACACACACAAACAAACAAAACACACACAAACACCCACACATAAACATAAACACAAACAAACGGAAAAAACTTCCTCCACGAAAACAAATAAATTCCTGGGCTGCCAATAATCTCACGTTTCAATTCCGCGACCGATGCTTCAACCCAAGTAGAAATGTAATTAAGTCTAAAAGCGGAAGTTACGAAGGAAACTCAGTGTCATGTTGAAAAGCTGCGGACGAGCAACGAAGGAGAGAGAGAGAGAGAGAGAGAGAGAGAGAGAGAGAGAGAGAGAGAGAGAGAGAGAGAGAGAGAGAGAGAGAGAGAGAGAGAGAGAGAGAGAGAGGGGGGAGAGAGAGAGAGAGAGAGAGAGAGAGAGAGAGAGAGAGAGAGAGAGAGAGAGAGAGAGAGAGAGAGAGAGAAAAAGCGGAAGTTACGAAGGAAACTCAGTGTCATGTTGAAAAGCTGCGGACGAGCAACGAAGGAGAGAGAGAGAGAGAGAGAGAGAGAGAGAGAGAGAGAGAAGATAATTGAAAAGTGGTTGCGATTATGTGGTTGTGTGTTTTGATTGTTTGTTTGTTTGTTTGTTTGTGGTTTGTGTGTGTGTGTGTGATTTTGTTTGTGTTTCGGTATGGTGGTAATGGTAATCAGTAATGGTGGTAATTATTATGATAATGATGAAAATAAGGATGATATTAGTAATGATTCTGTTGATAATGATAATCATGATAAAAATGATAGTAATAATAGTAATGATAGTAATGCTGAAAATAATGATCATAGTAATAATGTTGACGAAATTGATGATGATGATGATAATGACGATGATGATAATAATAATAATGATCATAGTAATAATGTTGACGAAATTGATGATGATGATGATGATAATGATAATGATAATAATAATAATAATGATAACGGTAATGATAATGATGATAATGATAATGATGACACTAATGATAATGATGTTAATGATAGTAATAATAAGAATACCAATAACAATAATGATAATAATGATAATCGCAATAACAGAAGTAAGGATAACAAAGATAATAATAATGATAATAAGAATGAATACAGTTATACTAACAATAAAAAAAAACAATAATATTACAAACATAAAAATTTGTACAACACCCCACCACTAACAATATCAATCCTAACAATGACACTAACAATAATCATGACGGAATTGAGTAGAGAAAACATACAAACAAACAAACAAACAAAGAACAAAAACAAATCTTCCAAGTCACCCGTTCTCCAAACTCCTTAAAGAAAAGAAGAAAAAGGAAAAGGAAAAAAATGAATAAATAATTAAAAAAGAAGACACACAAAACACTGCCATGACAATTTTCCTGCCACGTTCACGGTGAGTCAGAACAGTCTAAAAAAAAAAAAAAAAAAAAAAAAAAAAAAAAAAAAAAAAAAAAAAAAGAGAGAGAGGGAGAGAAAAAAAAAAGAGAGAGAGGGAGAGAGAAAAAAGGAAGCTTTTCGACAAGCAAGTTCTAAGTTCTCGTCTCGTAGTCATATTTCAGAGAGTTAATTAACTCCGACGAAGGTTAGGATTAGAGACAGAGGGGGAGAAGGAGAGGAGGAAGGGAGAGGGAGAGAAATAAGGTAGGGAGAAGGAAGAGGGTGAGAAATAAGGTAGGGAGAAGGGTGAGGGAGTGAAATAAGGTAGGGAGGAGGGAGAGGGAGAGAAATAAGGTAGGGAGTGAGAGGGGAGAGGGAGAGAAATAAGGTAGGGAGGAGGGAGAGGGAGAGAAATAAGGTAGGGAGTGAGAGGGGAGAGGGAGAGAAATAAGGTAGGGAGTGAGAGGGGAGAGGGAGAGAAATAAGGTAGGGAGAAGGGTGAGGGACAGAAATAAGGTAGGGAGAGGGGAGAGGGAGAGAAATAAGGTAGGGAGAAGAGTGAGGGAGAGAAATAAGGTAGGGAGAAGGGTGAGGGAGAGAAATAAGGTAGGGGGAAGGGTGAGAGAGAGAAATAAGGTAGGGAGTAGGGAGAGGGAGAGAAATAAGGAAGTGAGAGGGGAGAGGAAGATGGGTAATGAAAAGAGGGGATGGACAGTAGAAGGAAGATGAAGAAGGATAAAGAAAATGGAGTGAGTGGGGAGAGGGGGAGGGTAAATGGAGGTGGAGAATATTAGTAGAATATTAGGGGAGAGGGAGAAGGAGAACATAGATGGAGAGGAAGAAAGGCAGTGTAGGGGAGAAGAAGGAGAATTGGAGAGAAGGGATAGAGAAGGGGAAGGATAGTAGAGGAAAGGAAAGTAAATTGAAATGAAAAGAGAGGTAGTGAAAAAAGTCAAACGAGAGGGAATGACAGAAAAAAAAGAGAAGAAGGAGGAGAAGAATTGGAGAGTTGACAAGCCAAGAAAGAGAGAAAAGAAGATGTAGAAGAAGAAGGAAAATGACAGTAGAAGAGAATAGATAGAGAAATGTGAAGAATATGCCCTTAGCTTTACCGAGCACTCAAATACCCAATAATGACACAAGTTCCTTTGTATCCATGGTATTATTATTATCATATTTCTTTTATTCATGTGTATTGTTTTACTTAATACTTCCTTTGTCTTTTTATTCTATGTTTTACCTTTGCTAGAGTTGTCCTTTTGTTGCAATTCTTCTCTTTTCATATATATATATATGAGAGAAATAAGGAAGTGAGAGGGGAGAGGGAGATGGGTAATAAAAGGAGGGGATAGGAGAGATGAAGAAGGAGAAAGAAAATGGAGTGAGTGAGGGGAGGGGGGAGGGTAAATGGAGGTGGAGAATATTAGTAGAAGGGAGAGGGAGAAGGAGAACATAGATGGAGAGGAAGAAAGACAGTGTAGGGGAGAAGAAGGGGAACTGGAGAGAGGGGGTAGAGAAGGGGAAGGATAGTAGAGGAAAGGATAGTAAATTGAAATGAAAAGAGAGGGAGTGAAAAAAAAATACAGAAAAAAAGTCAAACGAGAGGGAATGACAGAAAAAAAGAGAAGAAGGAGGAGAAGAATTTGAGAGTTGACAGGCCAAGAAAGAGAGAGAAGAAGATGAAGAAGAAGAAGGAAAATGACAGAAGAAGAAGGAAAATGACAAGAAGAGAATAGATAGAGAAATGTGAAGAATATGCCCTTAGCTTTACCGAGCACTCAAATACCCAATAATGACACAAGTGCCTTTGTATCCATGGTATTATTATTATCATATTTCTTTTATTCATGTGTATTGTTTTACTTAATACTCCCTTTGCCTTTTTATTTTATGTTTTACCTTAGCTAGATTTTCCCTTTTGTTGCAATTCTTCTATTTTCATTTCATTCTTGACTCATAATATTTTGTTTTGTTTTTTGTCTTTTATTCATGAATATTGTTTTACTTAATACTTCCTTTGTCTTTTATTCCTTCTTTTACTTTAGCTAGATTTTCCTTTGTTGCAATTCTTCTCTCTTCATCTCATTCTTGACTCATAATTTTTTTTCCTTTTATTCATGAATATTGTTTTAATTAACACTTCCTTTGTCTTTTTATTCCTTCTTTTACTTTAGCTAGATTTTCCTTTGTTGCAATTTTTCTCTTTTCACCTCATTCTTGGCTCTTAACTAAGGTACAAAATCAATAACTAGAATGCATTGTTGCAAATCTACGGCCATGGATAAGTAAATATTATCATTGAATGAGTAAATATCTTACGACAAAAATGAAACCATATGAATTAAATATTCTATGGCATGTATGTATATGAATCTAAAATTAGAGAGGGGAGAGAAAGGGGAAATCAGAGGGGAGAGGGAGAGGGAGAGGGAGATAGGGAGGGGGGAGAGGTAGAGGGAGAGAGAGAGAGGAAAGAGAGAGGGAGAGGGAGAGGGAGAGGGAGAGGGAGAGGGAGAGGGAGAGGGAGAGGGAGAGGGAGAGGGAGAGGGAGAGGGAGAGGGAGAGGGAGAGGGAGAGGGAGAGGGGAGAGAAGGGGAAATCAGAGGGGAGAGGGGAGAGAGGGAGGGAAAGGGGAGAGGGAGAGGGAGAGGGGAAGGTGTGAGTCTGTGGTTTGGTTGGCATCGTTGGTACTAAATGTGAGCTTTTAGGTTTGGCACCAAATACGAGCTTTGAGGCTTGGCACCAAATATGAGCTTTGAGACTTGGCACCAAATATGAGCTTTGAGGTTTGGCACCAAATATGAGCTTTGAGGTTTGGCACTAGATATGAGGTTTGGGACCAAATATAAGCTTTAAGGTCGGGAAAAAAATATGAGCTTTGAGGCTTGGCACCAAATATGAGCTTTGAGGTTTGGCACCAAATATTAGCTCTGAGAGTTGGCCCCAAATGTGAGTTTTGAAGTTTTTGTCCCAAATGTGACCTTTGAAATTTGCCACCAAATATTAGCATATAGAGTTGGCCCCAAATGTGATCTTTGAAATTTGGTCCCACCGTTTGACACAAAATAGGAACTGGATCCGAGTGGGACCAAGTTAGGTCACAACCTGACCTTGATGTAAAGAACACAACCGTTTCTCTTATCAATTTCTCTTGATCAAATCTCTGAGGCACTTGCTTCTATAACCGGGCCTTTCTTTTTATTTATTTATTCTTTTTTTCTTTCTTTCTTTCTTTTTTTTCTTTTTTTTGTTCTTTTTTTTCCGCCCGAGGGAATTTTGACTCATGAAAACAGGTGTTATACTGGAAGTAGTTGTAATGATGATGATAGTAATGATGATGATGATAGTGATGATGGTAAGGATAGTAATAATGATGAAGATAATGATTATGATAATAGTAATGATGATAGTAATGATGATGATATGGATAGTAATAATGATGAAGATAATGATTTTGATAATAGTTATGATGATAGTGATGACCATGTTGATAATCATTATCATCAGTTTTATTATCATTATCATTGATATTATCATCTTTATCATCACTGTTATCATTGTCATCCTCGTGATTATGTTAATGATAGTTATGATAATAATGATTATAATGACGATAATGGTAATGATATAAACTATGACAACGATGATAAAGATGATAATAACGATAACAACAATAGTGATAGTGATGATGACAATGATAGTAATATCAATGATGATAGTAATAGCAATGATAATGATGATGATGATAAGAAGAACAATGGTGATGATGATGATAACAATAATGATAATAATGATGAAAATGAAAATGCTGTTAGCAATGGGGATGAAAATAATGATAATGATAATCATTAATGATTATGATAACAATAATGATAACAATCACGATAATGATGATAATAATGACAATGATAATAATGATAATAACAGTACTAATAGTGACAATAACACTAATAACAATAATAATAATAGTCATAATGATAATAATCTTAATAATGATAAAAAAGGATATAAAGAATCTATACAAAGTGCATAGGGTGGGACAATACCGTAATATTAATCATTATTATTCATTATTATACATTTATCCATCTTTGTCTATATAGGAGGTCACAGTACTATTGACCCTGAATGCATGAGCAGGATAATTTACCTACATGCATGATTTTTGTGCATGGATAGTGGTGGCTTCATTATGTGTTTGTGTTAGTTCCAGCCCTTTTTTTTTTTTTTTTTTTTTTTTTTTTTTTTTTTGGGGGGGGGGGTGTGTCACATACAGTGCGAAACTAGAGCCATCAAGTCTTGTCGGGAAGGAGTGTGGGTGTGGGTGTGGGTGGGTGTGGGTGTGTGTGTGTGTGTGTGTGTGTATGGGTGTGGGTGTGTGTTTGTGGGTGTGTTTGTGGGTGTGCGTTTGTGTGTGTGCGTTTGTGTACGTGTGTGGGTGTCTGTCTGTGTGTGTGTGTGTTAGTGTACGTGTGTAGGTGTCTGTGTGTGAGTGTGTGGGTGTCTGTGTACGTGTGTGTGCGTGAGCGTGTGTGCAAATACAGACGCACACTCACGCCTTGTGTAGTCTAATGTGTATTTGCTCCTACAACAAAATGTGTAGCAACAGTGAAGCAAATATCAACGTATTCATTAAAAAAAAGAAAAGGAAATATTAATATCTAGGACTTTTTTTTTAAACCTCAAGCTACCTTCCCCCCTCCCCCTCCCCTCCCCTCCCCTCCCTTCCCCCCTCCCTTACCCTCCTCCCCTCCCCTCCTCACCCCTTCTCTAAGATCCTGAAGAGCCTGGGAAGGGAGGGGAGGTGAGGGAAGGGGAGGGGAGGGGGATATAGATTGTTAGCGGGTGGAGGAGGGGAGGGGGAGGGGGGAGGGGGAGGGGAGGCTACCTGGGGGGGGCTGTGCCTAGGCAAATACCCCGGCTGAATTATGAAACACGAGGTAATTAATTATAATGAGGCATACTGAAGGGAACCTCTTAATCATCTCCTCCCCCCCCCCCTACTCCACCCACTCCCCTCCTCCTACCACCCCCCCCCCCATTCCCTCTTAGCTCGCCTTCCTCTCCCCTCCTCCCCCCTCCCCCCCTTCCCCCCTCCCCCCGCAACCACAGCTATTTTTTTTCTATTTTCTTTTCTGTTCTTTCTAATTCATCTTTCTTTGCTAATTGTGTAAACAGACTAATTGGATTTAATTACATTTGATAGAGATGCCTTCTCTTTGATTGGTGCACTTTATGAGTTGTTGTTTCTTCATGATTATAAGCCATTAATTGTTGAGTTATGCGTGTATATGTATGTATGTATGTATGTTCTTATGCACATACTTATATACATTTTATAGACACACACACATCATGTGTGTGTGTGTGTGTGTGTGTGTGTGTGTGTGTGTGTGTGTGTGTGTGTGTGTATATATGTATATATATATATATATATATATATATATATATATATATATATATATATATATATATATATATATGTATATTTATATATATATATATATATATATATATATATATATATATATGTATATATATATATATATATATATATATATATATATAGAGAGAGAGAGAGAGAGAGAGAGAGAGAGAGAGAGAGAGAGAGAAGACGAAAGGAACGAAAATTATGGCAACCGCATTGATTAAGGAAATATATATACTAAGAAGATGAACTGACTGTGATGGAGAAAGATACATAGAAAAAAAATACATAAAATACTTACAAATCTTACAAGTCTTTTCTTTCCCTCCTCTACTTCCTTCCTCCCATTCTCCAATCTTCCATCTTCTACTTTCTTTCTTTCTTTCTTTCTTCTTTCTTCCTTTTCTCCTTCTTTCTTCTTCTTCTCCTTCTTTTTTTTCTTCTTCTCCTTCATCTTTCTTCTTCTTCTCCTTCTTTCTTCTCCTTCTTCTTCTTCTTTTTTCTTCTTCTCCTTCTTTCTTATTCTTCTCCTTCTTTTTTTTTTCTTCTTCTCCTTCATCTTTCTTCTTCTTCTCCTCCTTTCTTCTTCTTCTCCTTCTTCTTTCTTCTTCTTCTCCTTCTTCTTTCTTCTTCTTCTCCTTCTTCTCCTTCTCTTTTCTCCTTCTTCTTTCTTCTTCTTTCTTCTTCTTCTTTTTCCTTTCTCCTTCATCTTTCTTCTTCTTCTTCTTTCTTCTTCTTTCTTCTTCTTCTCCTTCTTCTTTCTTCTTCATCTTCTTCTCCTTCTTTTC
>BOPN01002723.1:141689-144189 GCA_017312705.2 Penaeus japonicus | reverse complement strand
AGTACATGAATAAGTGCATGGATAAGTACATGGATAAGTGCATGAATAAGTGCATGGATAAGTGCATGAATAAGTACATGGATAAGTGCATGGATAAGTATATGGATAAGTGTATGAACAAGTACATGGATAAGTGCATGGATAAGTATATGGATAAGTGCATGAACAAGTACATGGATAAGTGCAGGAATAAGTGCATGGATAAGTGCATGAATAAGCACATGGATAAGTGCACAAATAAGTGCATGGATAAGTGCATGAATAAGTACATGGATAAGTGCACAAATAAGTGCATGGATAAGTACATGAATAAGTACATGGATAAGTGCATGGATAAGTACATGGATAAGTGCATGAATAAGTGCATGGATAAGTGCATGGATAAGTGCATGAATAAGTGCATGGATAAGTGCATGAATAAGTGCATGGATAAGTGCATGAATAAGTGCATGAATAAGTGCATGGATAAGTGCATGGATAAGTGCATGGATAAGTACATGGATACGTGCATGAATAAGTGCATGGATAAGTGCATGAATAAGTGCACAAATAAGTGCATGGATAAGTGCATAAACAATTGCATGAATAAGTGCATGGATAAGTGCATGGATAAGTGCATGAATAAGTACATGGATAAGTGCACAAATAAGTGCATGGATAAGTGCATGAATAAGTACATGGATAAGTGCATTAATAAGTGCATGAATAAGTGCACAAATAAGTGCATGGATAAGTGCATGAATAAGTGCATGAATAAGTACATGGATAAGTGCATGGATACGTGCATGAATAAGTGCATTAATAAGTGCATGGATAAGTGCATGAATAAGTGCATGAATAAGTACATGGATAAGTGCATGGAAAAGTGCATGAATAAGTACATGAATAAAGCTGCAAGGCGACACAACGACAGAAACTGAAACCTCAGAGATACAGCATGAAAAAATTCTCATTCTCATGCACAACCTTTTTCAGTCAGTATCTGGAAAAATTCACAAGAAAAAAAATTTGCGTGGCATCATCCTCCTCCTCATCCTCATCCTCACCTTCATCCCTATCCTCATCCCCATCCCACTCCTATGCTTATCTCCACGTCACATAATCCATGGATTGTATGTCGGGTCAGGCACGGTAATCTAAGGTGATAATTGACAACCCACTCCCTGGCAACACCGTGCGCATATATCCGGCGAATTGGCAACTCATCGCTCCTTATTTCGCGATTTCATAATATCAACAATAATTATTATGATGATGATGATAATGATGATAGTTATGATTATAATGACAATAGTAATAACAATACTGATGATAATGACACTATGATATTTATGATAAATATATAAAGAGTAATAATGATAAGAAAAGAGGGAGTATGAATGGTACTTATTTTCTTGATAAGGCTAATGAAGATTATGATAACAATATTAATGATAATCATAATAATAATAATAATAATAATAATGATAACGATATTGATAATCATAAGAATGATATTGATATTAATGATATTGACAATCATAATTATAATAATGATAATAACGATATTGATAATCATCATAATAATAACAATGATAATAATAATAGCAACAATAACAATGATAATGGGAATAGTAATAATGATACAGATAATGATAATAATAAAAATGATAATGATAATGATGATATTAATCATAACAATAATTATCATCATAATTATAATAATAACAATGATCATAATAATAATAACAATATTAATGATACTAATAACAATGATGATAATGATAAAGATGAAACTAAGAATAAAAACAAAACCAACAACAACAACAACAACAAAACACCCAACAAACAAAAACAACAAAACGACCCATCGAATGAACAAATAAAATCCATGGCAAGTGAATAGATGTATAACGATTGAAAACGCGGGGGAAAAAAGGGATAAAAATCCATACATAAGATGGGCGGTATTGCCTTATAAGGTCCGCAGGCTATTTTTATGGGCAATAGGTCTGACATTATGTAAATTTAATGGAAAACTGTATGTCGACACAAAAGCTTTCATGAGCAGAATAAACTTTGGGATATATGTCCCCTTTTCTGCCCTCGTGTAATATTATTATCCTTTTTTTTTATGTGCATGGTCTCTATCTTCGTCTGTGTGTGTGTTTGTGTGTCTGTGTGTGTGTATGTGTTTGTGGTTTGTGTGTGTGTGTGTGTGTGTGTGTTTGTGTGTGTGTGTGGATAAGCCTTAGTATTAAACGCCGTTTTTTTTTCTTTTTCTTTTTTTCTTTTTTTTTACCTTTGTTTTCGTGGTCACGTTTTTATACAGATATTTTTCTCTGTTTTCAATGTATATCCATAGTTAATATCGTCTCTATACATACATACATAACGTCTATACAGAATAAACCCCATTTTAGCTTATTTTCTCTTTTTCTCTTCCATGACACCCTATTCTAAATTCTTATTCTTATCCCTCTCTCTCTCTCTCTCTACGAATAATACGAGTACATGAGCC
>BOPN01002723.1:124189-126689 GCA_017312705.2 Penaeus japonicus | reverse complement strand
TTCCCTGCACCCGTTCCCATAAAGCTCAAAATTGCGTGACGCCGTTCCATTCCGGTCAATAGACGCTTTCCTTCATCTTGCAGTTGAGGGGAATTGAGGGGAAATATTTCTCTGTTCATAGCCTCAACCTGTGGAGTCTCGCCTAGTCTGGCATAAGGGAAAAATAGATTTTTGTTTTCTCTTGTCTTTTTTTTCTATGCGATTTTGTCCTTATTGTTGTTGTTCTTGTTTTCTGTTTGTTTGATTTTGTCTATGCGATTTTGTCCGTATTGTTGTCGTTGTTGTTTTTTGTTTGTTTGTTTTTTGCTCGTTTGTCTATGTTCTTATTTTATGATCATTACGAGCAACAATATCATTTTCCTTGTCATTATTATCATCATTTCGATTACTACTATTACTATTGTTATCATCATTGTCATCATTATCATTACTAGTATCATCATTATTGTTATTAGTATTATCATTACTACTATTACTACTATTACTAGTATTATCATTATTATCATCATAATAATTCTCATTATAGTTATGATTATCATCATTTTATCATCTTTATTACTGTTATTATTGTGATGATCCCTATGATTATTGTTATCATCATTATAGTTATAGTTATTCTTATCCCTATCATTATTCTTGTTATCATTATCATTAATATAATCATCGATATCACTTGAATAGGATTGCATCATCCCCATCAGAAGAAGAAGAAGAAGAAGAGGAAGAAAAGATGGATAGATAAATAAAAGAAGAAAGAAAATTAGAAGAAAAAGAAAAGAAGCAGAAAAATATAAAGAAGGGGAAGAAAAAGAAGAATCAAAAGACGAAGAAGAAAAAAAGAGAAAAAAAAGAGAAAAAGAAGAAAGCAAGAAGAAAAAAAAATGAATAAAAAAAGAAAAAAAGGAAAAAAAAGAGAGAAAAAGAGGAAAACAAGAAGAAAAAAAAATGAAAAAGAAAAAAAAGAAAAAAGAGGAGAAAGCCACCCAAGGAAAGGAGATTCGAATGAGCTCGAGTCAGCAGGAAAATCGATTCAATATATTGTAAAAGGAAAAAAAAATTAAAAAATGCGTGCAAATATTTTTTTCCCTCTGAAAAAGCATTAGCGCCACATATGCCTCCGCATTCAAAGCATTCAACAAAATTTGGTTCAGAAACAACAATGTGATTTTACAGTGTAATGAACTCTAAAAACTTTTTTTTTTTTTTTTTTTTTTTTTTTTTTGAGCTTTGCAATTTTATTTTTCAGGGATGATTTTACAGGTTTCATAAATCATATGGCAAGTTTATTGTTTACTTGGGATTAGGATGAATATTATTATGCTTATTGCTTGTGCTGTGACCCCGTTTTTAGGCATAATTCTCGATGTCAATATTAAAGTATTCCCTTGTCGAGTGAAAGGTCCATTTTGGATTTAATTTGTGTGTGTGTGTGTGTGTGTTTGAGAGAGGGAGGGGGAGGGTGTGTGGGAGGGAGAGAGAGAGAGAGAGTGTGTGTGTGTGTGTGTGTGTGAGAGAGGGAGGGGGGGGGGGGAGGGGAGGGAGGGAGGGGGAGAGAGAGAGAGAGAGTGTGTGTGTGTGTGTTTGAGAGAGGGAGGGGTAGTGTGTGTGGGAGGGAGAGGGAGGGAGAGAGAGAGAGAGAGAGTGTGTGTGTGTGTGTTTGTTTATGTGTTTGGGAGAGGGAGGGGGGGAGATAGTGAGAGAAAGAGAGATAGAGAGAGAGTGTTTGTGTGTGTGTGTGTTTGAGAGAGGGGGGGGGGATAATGAGAAATAGAGAGAGAGAGTTTGTGTGTGTGCGTCTGTGTGTTTGAGAGATGGAGGGAGGGGGGGTAGTGAGAGAAAGAGACAGAGAGAGAGATATAGAGAGTGTGTGTGTGTGTCAGTGTATATATATATATATATATATATATATATATATATATATATATATATATATATATATATACATCGCCCCAATAAATTCATTCAATACCACGACCTTCCGGTCCGGCGATTCTCAATTTCACCTCACTTCATAACACTGCCCCCCCCCTCCCACACACACTTCCAAGGACAGTCATACCCACTGCCTGTCGTGTAGCCAACCTCCCTCAAAGCTCACGTGACAGTGCCTGACGGTGTCTGACGGTGCCTGACGGTGCCTTCATCATAGCCCAACACTCATAGATTCGCTGTGAGATTTTGGGGGGGTATTTTTTTTGGGGGGGCCAAGTATTTCTGCACTGGCCATATTTTGAAATGGAGTTTGATTGATCTGTGTGCTGTCATGTTGAGACCCATGTGGCATGTGGCTTCATAGTCCATTTCGTTATTGTCGTTGTTTTGTTTTGTTTTTGTTATTGTTGTTATGACCATCTTAATGATACTTTTTATTATCATTATTGTTATCATTATTTTTATCATATTTTATTATCATTATCATTTCCATTATTATTCTTATTATTATCATGGTTATTATCATTGTAATCATTATCATCATTATTCTCATTATTGTCATTAGTAG
>BOPN01002723.1:114189-116689 GCA_017312705.2 Penaeus japonicus | reverse complement strand
ATATATATATATATATATATATATATATGTATATATATATATATATATATATGTATATATATATATATATATATATATATATATATATATATATATATATATATATATATATATGTATACATATGTATATATATGTATATATATATATATATATGTATATATATATATATATATATATATATATATATATATATATATATCAGGGGGCTGGCAAGCCCCCTGTGGCAGTATGCGAGCCCGAAGACCCGAAGGGTCCGAGGGTGAGCTCGTAGACGAGTTTGGTACAGTCCGAGAGTCGTAGGACAAGTTCCGGTAACTCCACTTGCCAGCCCCCTACTATATGTTTCTGTGGATTCGCCGAATTTCAGGTAAAAATTTACCCAACTTCCCGACGTCCGAATTACTTAAAACTTAGTATTCCGTGCATTTAGTACACAAAGACGCGATTTCAGATCGATTGGATTAAAAACGGCCGAGTTATTACAACCTGAAATCGCCGAAAATGAGGGTGTTCTTGTTAAAAATGGGTACGATTATATACATACAGGTAGAGGATATTTTTAGGCAAAAAGTGGGTCCTCTTTGTGATGATATATCTCGAGAAGTATAAAAGATACGCGATTTAGCAACATAGAATTGGAAAGAAGAAAGTTCAAACTTTCAAAAACTGTCCTGAAAAAAACATCTGATGACGCAGTGATGACGTCATAATGACGTCACAAAATCACGAATTTCAAAATCAAACTATCCAAAAATAGACGTTTTTCAACTCAATTTTTTTATATGAAACTTTCGAGATAGGAAAAAATGATCATGCTAGCGTAGAAATGAAATTTAATGTACTTTCTGAAAATGCCGTCAAAACGTTCCGGGCTTCCATGCATTGTTGAGATATTCGCGACTTTTTAAACCATTTTGACGCGAAAAAGTCGCGAAAAAACATTAACCCATTCCCGACGGGGGATTTCTAGCCTATAATGTCCAAATGCCGGGGCGTTCGAATTATTAGGCCTAAATCAATTGAATAGCTGGCACAATACTGTGCCGCCCGGCAACTGGGCTTTTGAATGCGCGGTACACATGCTGTACCACCCGTCCTGTGTGGGTTAAAACGGTAAACCTTAATGTGTGAGAACGGGGATGTCCCAGGCCTTCATCTTTCGATATGATGTCGGTTGTAGTCTCGAATTTGCTAATAACTGGTTTTGAGGTAGTATCCTTATTTTGATGACGTATTTGTGACGTCATTAGTAACACGCGGTAAGCCGATTTTTGCACTTCTCATAATCTTTAAAAAAAAAAACGAGGAGAAACTTGATCAGCCAAAGGAGAAAATGCTTAACATGAGAAAAAAACAGACTAGAAGAAACAAACAGGTGAAAAAAATTAATAAGAAAAAAATATATATATCATCAAACAGGTTTTTTACATTTGATTGATGAAACAGTTTTATTATCAGAAGATAAAAAGAGATTTAAAAGCAGATGATATGAAATGGAATTAGATAATCTCTCTGAGCTACGATACGTGGAATGTGTTACCACGAGTTACCATGATTCTCTTGATTATAGTGTTTATCAAGCTATTTTATGTCCTAATGTTTATGTATTTTTCCCAAAACCAAAGTAGATTTGGTTGTGTTGGTCCGTGGCAGTAAAGCGTTCTTTTCTCTGCCTCAAAACCTATGATATGAAAAGAACGCGGCAGTCTACATACTGCCGCCACCCCACTATGGAGTATGGAATATAGATGTCGGAATCATTCATCCCACAATTTTTTTTGGCCACAAATAAATATAATTATGTTTCGTTCAACTTTAATTGGAATACTGAAGGTATTGTCATGCTGTTGATATTGCCTTTCTGCTTTAAGCTCGATGTTGATTGACTTTCAGTTTCAGTGTACCTAAAGTGGGGTGGCGGCAGTATGTAGACTGCCGCGTTCTTTTCATATCATAGGTTTTGAGAAAAGAACGCTTTACTGTCACGGACCAACACAACCAAATCTACTTTGGTTTTGGAAAAAAATATGTATGTATGTTTATATATATTTCTTTTTTTTCTTTTTTCTTTTTCTTTTTTCTTCTTCTTTTCTCTCTCTCTCTCTCTCTGTCTCTCTCTCTCTCTCTCTCTCTCTCTCTCTCTCTCTCTCTCTCTCTTTCTCTCTCTCTCTCTGCAACAGGGATCATCATTCGCTTCTTGGTTCTGGTGTAGCAATAGTTGCAAAAGCTAGTCTTGTGGTAGATGACGAAACCCTTGTTAAATCATGATGGACTTTGTGCTTAAGAGCAAGCTATTGTGCTTCTACTATAGAATATTTACCCACAATCCAATGGATGTGCATTTGCGTAATCTGAGACATAATTGTGAAAGAGGTTTGTGAAAGACTAACAGCTGATGGAGAGATGGTTGCATGGTCTAATATAGAATTTCCTAATGATTGATTTCACTGTCGTATTTGGTCTGTAAGTTAGATTATCAGTTAATGACCTTTATACTAA
>BOPN01002723.1:91689-96689 GCA_017312705.2 Penaeus japonicus | reverse complement strand
CTCTCTCTCTCACATTCACACACACATACACACACAGGAGAAAGAGAAGTAGAAAAAGGAGAGAGAGAGAGAGAGAGAGAGAGAGAGAGAGAGAGAGAGAGAGAGAGAGAGAGAGAGAGAGAGAGAGAGAGAGAGAGAGAGAGAGTGAGAGTGAGAGTGAGAGTGAGAGTGAGAGTGAGAGTGAGAGTGAGAGTGAGAGTGAGAGTGAGAGTGAGAGACAGAGACAGAGACAGAGACAGAGACAGAGACAGAGACAGAGACAGAGACAGAGACAGAGACAGAGACAGAGACAGAGACAGAGAGAGAGAGAGAGAGAGAGAGAGAGAGAGAAAGAGAGAGAGAGAGAGAGAGAAAGAAAGCGAGAGAAAGAGAGAGAGTGGTGGGGGGGGGGCGTGTGTGTGTGTACACAGATCCAGGGTATTTCAAAGGAGGGACGAATAAATACGATGCCAAGCAGCGAAGATTAAACTGGGGTCTAAAAGGGTCGACATCTCTCCCGTGTTATGTTCAGCATTTCACTTGCTTTTTTTTTCAGGCATTTTGGGGCAAATTGTTACACTTTTGTGGTGATCTGTCATATAACCACGACATCGAACAAAGCACAATGGTACTTATAAATATAGGTGGAAATTGACACACATGAAATCAAGACATTTTGTCAATAATTCTAGCTCGTCCATATGGGCACTGTTACCTAAATTTGTGTGTGTGTGTGGGGGGGGGGGGTAATTTAGAATTCTAGAGCGGGCGGCGACTGACCTGTACCCTGGATCCGCTACCGTCTGTGGGTGTGGGTGAAAATCGACCTTTCTAACGAGGTGACGATAATAATTATGAAACCAAACAGATGCCCTGATTACATAATAACACACTGCTCCTCCTCCAAGTAGCCCATTCCAAGTAGCCAAATGCTCAACTTTTTTCGGACTCTTCTTGCAAAAGGTGTCAAACGTCTGAATCCAGTATAAACACGTACAGTCATGGTTGAAAGTCCCATGGGTAGACTGACTCAAGCTTTGACAATCCGAGTGACCAGTTAGCTTCCCTCGGGACATTTGAAACGCGCTACAGTTCAAGTTCAAGTTCAAGTTCAAGTCGGGTCAGCTGCCCCGACCAAGAATATACCTTCTTGCCGTTCTTCTGTAGTTTGATCAGCTGTTGACGGGGGGATGGGGTGGGGGGGGGGTGTCAGAAAGTCTAAACAAACAAGTCTTTTTGCACTTGAGAACACACTGATTAACACTGAATCTCGGACAGTGCAGTGTCTAAAGGGCGTTGGGTAAGCAGCGCACTTTGTCTTTTGAGAAACGACCATACAGTGCACGGACTGGTGAGTGGTTCTGCATCGAGCTTGTCTTTTGATGTGTCTGATGAAGAAACTGGGAGTATAGTGCCGTGTAATCACATGAGTATTACAGTCATACGTTTTTTTTTTTTTTTTTTTTTTTTTTTTCCTTTTTGGTTCAATTTGAGTTCATTGCCACAAGGAAAATACCACTTTTTTTTCTGAGGAAAGGGACGAACAACAAAAAATGACCTTTTCGTTCTCCTTAGATTTCCTTATTCCCGTTTCTGTGTCTGTCCTCAAGAAAAAGGAGGGGGACTACGCAGCCTCGACGAAAATGATGAACTAAAGACACTGATTTCAACCCAACCTTTCTCTAACTTTCATATATGTGTGTGTGTGTGTGTGTGTGTGTGTGTGTGTGTGTGTGTGTGTGTGTGTGTGTGTGTGTGTGTGTGTGTGTGTGTGTGTGTGTGTGTGTGTGTGTGTGTGTGTGTGTGTGTGTGTGTGTGTGTGTGTGTGTGTGTGTGTGTGTGTGTGTGTGTGTGTGTGTGTGTGTGTGTGTGTGTGATACATATACATATATATATATATATATAAATATATATATATGTATGTATGTATGTATCTATGTATGTATATGAGTGAGTGAGTATACGTGTGAGTATGAATGAGTGTGAGTATGTGTAAGTGAGTGTGTGCGTGCGTGCATTCTATGTGTATATGGATGTGAACGAATGACTGAGAGTAGTTCTGCAACGAATAATGATCCATTTCACCCAATCGAGTTGCTATCAAACATCTTTTACCTGAATTCCTTTCGTCCCTCTTCATCTCCTTTCCTTTCCCTTTCTCTCCCTTCCACAAGGTCTTCTATCCTTCCCTTCCTCTTTAACATGTCTCCTCTCCATCCCCTGAATCCGGGTTCATGCCACTTGTTCGTTTCATGAAGGGAGGGAGCAGCACTGAAGCTATTCGGGTTATGAAAAAGTCGCTTTCCCATATTCTGTGCAACGGAGCTTCAGAATGAGTGGAAATCGCAAAACAGTGTGGACTTCATCCATAGAATCACCGGCGTTTGCCTTAGTGTGAGAGGGTGAGGCCTCACGCCCCCGGTCTCCTTGGAGCCCCGGCGACGCTGCTGGCGGCGGCCTGGGAGCGCCCCTCGCCGCCCACTCGTCCGGCTCCTCCCCGACGGCCGAGGACCCGCGGGCTCAGCCGTCGCCCGTGTCGGCCTCCTTGACCGGCAGCGGCAGGTGAGCCACGAGGGCGTTGCCCTGCAGCCGCGGGTCGGTCATCCACGCCGGCTGCTGCGCCCCCGGGTGGTGTGCGTGGGGGTGCTCGACCCGCGCCAGGCTGCCCAGCGGGAACTGGTAGGCGTCGACGGGGCGGTGCAGCTGCTGCTCCACCCGCGCCAGGCTCTCGTGGCGCTGGTACGCGTCCATCATCGGGTGCGGCAGCGGCGGGTGCTCCATGCGCGACAGGTTCTCCAGGTGCAGGTGGTAGTTGTCCATGGGCTGCTGCAGCGGCGGCTCCAGGCGGGCCATGCTGCCGTGGTGCGGGTGGTAGCTGTTGACGGGCGGCGGCAGCGACTGCTCGGCCCGCGACATGTGCTCGCGCACCTGGTACTCTTCGCCCGCCGTCGCCACCGCCGGGTCCACGCGCGACAGGTCCTCCAGCTGCAGGCGGTACGAGTCGAGGTGGTCCTGCGACGGCTCCTCCTCCTTGGGCACGGTCTCCGGGATGGACTGGCGCCGCGCCCTCCGTGCAGCCGCCGCCGCCGCCACGGACGCCCGATGTGCCTTTAGCTCCTCGTCGCTCATCTTCTCTCTCTCGCGGCGGCGCAGATCCCGCCGGGCTTGTGCGGCGGCCGCGCGCCGCGCCCGCAATTCCTCGTCCGACAACTTCTCTCGCTCCCTCCGCCGTGCCTCCCGCTGCGCCGCCGCGATGGCCGCCTTGTGTTCCCGCAGCTGCTCGTCCGACATGTTCTCCCGCGCGCGCCGCCGCAGCTCCCTCTGCGCCGCCGCAACCTCCGCGCGCCGCGCCTTCAGCTCCTCCTCCGTCAAGCTTTCTCTGGAGCGGCGCCGCAGCTCGCGTTGGGCTGCCGCGATGGCCGCCTTGTGCTCCCGCAGCTGCTCTTCCGTCATGTTCTCGCGCGCACGCTTGCGCAGTTCGCGCTGGGCCGCAGCCACCGCCGCGCGCCGCTGCTTGAGCTCGTCCTCACTCATCCTCTCCTGCGCGCGGCGCCGCAGCTCCCTCTGCGCCGCCGCCACCGCCGCCCGGTGCTCCTTCAACTCCTCCTCCGTCATCCTTTCCCTGGCGCGCTGCCTCAGCTCCCGCTGCGCCGCCGCCACCATGGCCCGGTGCGCAGCCAGCTCCTCCTCTGACATGTTCTCCCGCGCGCGACGCCGCAGCTCCCTCTGCGCTGCCGCCGCCGCCGCCCGCCGTGCCTGCAGCTCCTCCTCACTCATGCTCTCCTGCCGGAGCTGCCGCCGCATCCTGCACAGCGCCGCCATCAGCGCCCGCTGCGCACGGATCTCGTCCTCCGTCATGTTCTCCCGCTTGAGGCGCCGGTACTCCTTCTTGATCTTGGCGGCCGCCCTGTGCCTCCGCTGCGCCGCCTCCTCGCCCGCCAGCTGGCTCTCGGGGGACAGCTGGTCGCGCGTGTAGTCGCCTGCGCCGGGCGGGGGGCACTCCTGGGGGCAGAGGCCACGTCAGTGGAAGAGCTCGGGAAAAATATAAGGGGGGGGGGGGGATATACTTTTAAAATATTTGCTTTAGATGAGACTGCAGAGGATACTCTCTACTCGCTTCATTCAAAGCTGAAATAAGAAGGTCCAACGTAGTTAAGACACGAGTTCATTGCATATACTAGCCGTGCGACTGTCATAAGGCTTAATCTGCAGCGTCACAGTCCTGAAATCATTTCAACTTCGTGGGCGGAGCAAAAGCACTGTCGGGCGTACGACAGCGAAAGTGTCGTACTGTACCCGTGCCTGTGTGGCGCGCCTTTCAAAAATACATTTTACAGTTATTTGCTTCTTCCTCTAATGAAAAACACTTTTGAGGTCATAGGACACGACAAATACATTGTTTCTAGTTTCCTTTGATTTATTCATATTGGCATGTGAATCTGAATAGGGTAGTATGATGTTAACATCATGCTACTTTTAAGCATGAAAAATGTTTATTTCTTCTAACAGCAGTTGTGCAGATTATTATTCAGTAAATAGATCTTATTTGTGGAAATATAGAATGCATTCCATGACACATCAATCAAAGCAAAATTTATTCTAGGCTTATTCACCTAGGTATGCTATACTTATATATATTTTCTTGATATTTATTTTGCAACAAACGTTATCATCGCATATTGTGCGTGCATTACAGAAGTATTGTTGAAAATTGAAATCACACAACACATTATTTGCTAAAATCATAGGTTATCACTGTAAATAAAATAAACTCAAGTATTTTATTGTTTTACATGAGTTACCGATTTCAGTTACTTCAGTTTTCTCTGGAGAGACCACTTGCTCCCATCAAATCTAAACAAATTGGAACGTATTACTCTGATTGTAATTATATACTTTAATAGCCATTGATTACCAAGTCTGTCCTGATAATGAATATAAAAATGCATCCAGTACACTTTTTGCTCATTTGAATATTTTTCATGTCGAACACTTTGTAAATTCAGTTTCTTACGAGTTAA
>BOPN01002723.1:76689-79189 GCA_017312705.2 Penaeus japonicus | reverse complement strand
AAAAAAAAACACAATAACTATATACTCTGCAAATACATAACCTGAGCTCAGTGTCTCCTCAAATAAACTTTATAAAAGTAACATATCCTTAAATCTGGAATGCTATTTCCATCCTCATAAATATCTACCGTTATATATATTCTGACAAAATAACTGTTCCTTATATCGTATTTTATGACAAACCTTGTCAATTGAGATCAATTTAGTTGAGATAATATCAATAATATTATTTCCCTCCCAGCAATATACTTTCATCAAAATACAAGTGAATAATTCACTGAATAACAGAAAAAAAAAATCCTACCCAAGTCATTTTCGCACTGCCTCCATTTATAATAGATTTGCACAACAATGCTCTTAACTGTAAAAGTTTTTGCCCCTATATAGGTGAAAATTTCCTGGGTTTGCATGGAAATGGTGGAACCGCTGCATGTCATCTAATGGAGCACCAAAACTCTGCGCTTGTGGTTCTTCACCGGGATAGTAACCTGGCTGTGAGCCATGATAGGGATGTCGCTCATACATCTTCTCGGAGAAGTCATTTCTGTGCTGCTCAACAAGGCTCCGGCCAAAATTGATATGCCTCGGATGCTCTCCTTCCATGTGGTACCCATAGTGAGGGTAGTGTCTCTGAGGGACATGGATGAAGCCCTGATCCTGGCTGCCTTTCTGCTCTGCTATGCCATAGTGTGGGCTATCATGATGCTCCACCTTCCCAATAGGAGCTTCTCCCTGTATTTCCATGCAGTGCTGCGTTTGCAGCTCCTCCTCGTGATTCAGGTACTTGACCTCAGGTTTTGTCTCAACCTGCTCGTGCTCTCGCATTTCCTCCACTTGGTCTTGTGTGATGGGTCCTGGCTGAACCGGCTGGGGATTGTAGAGTGTTTCCCCCTGTCCCTCTGGAGGCTGCTGATGATCCTCCTCACATTCATTGTACTTGATCTCCCCCCCTTCCTCCTCCTCAATGAGGCATTGTACTTGTTGGACTATCTCCTCATGGTGTTTGGCTTCCTCATCATCACTCTCTTGGCCTTGGCTTTGTACTGGCTCCCCGCCCTCGTACTGGCTCTGCCCGTCGGGGGGCGGAGGCGGAGGCGGTGGCGGCAAGTCAAACTCGTCGGGTCGCTCCTGCTTGAGCTCCAGCAGCTGGGCCAGGAGCTCCACCCCACTGTCCTCCAGGTAGTGTGGCAGTTCTTTGTCCAGTGCCTTGGCTACCCCTTTCCCTTTCTTTTTCTTTGGCGGTTTCCCCACGCCCTTTGTGCCATCACCACCACCAGTTTCCGAGCTCTCTTCTTCACCCCCTTGCTCGGGACCATCTTCTTCTTCTCCATCTTCCTGCATTTCTGAGCACTCTACTGTTGCTGCCCTTTGTGCATGCTGTAAGAGTAATATAACAGACACATTCTAGTAATTGTGTATGTAAATCATATGCTTAGTCTGATAAACCTTTAATATTTTCCTTGAAAGCGGATTCTGGTGTAATGTTGGGAAGCATATGTCCCATAAGGACAGAGGTTATGAATTTAATCAAGCGTAAAAGATGTTGCATTTGAAGTAAGTGAAGTCAACTCTTATAAAAAAAATCATAAAAATTTTATCAAGTTGATAACAAGTACTGCCACTAACAGTGATAATAATAATAAAAAAAAATCATAAACAATCAAGACCAGCACTATTATAATCCATAACACTGGACATAAATGCTTATTAAAAAAATATACAAATCCTATTACAATTTATCATCAAAATGAAGAAAAATCCACCCCTTGAATATTAAGGTACATTTGTATCACCAACAAAAGAAAGAGCTCACAATATGCACCACAACCAAGTGAAAGGAAGCCATGTTTTATGCAATGTATGAACTTCACTTAACCAATGCAAAATCATCTACTACCCTACACTCTTAATATTTTCTTATGTCATATTTCACTGAGTAATCATAACAGAACAACAGAATATTATTTCAATATAATGACATTCTCTTTTTCTTCTGACTAATAACAACAAAATATCATTTCAAAATACAGATGTGAATGTCACTAACCATTAAAATCTGCAAAATTAGGTTCTGGGCTGCTATTTGCTCATCCAACAATGCTGAGCGCTCTTCTTCAAGCGCGCTCTCTTGCAGGCGCTGCAGCTCTTTCATGGCAGCTACAGCCGCTGCACGTTGCGGCCTAAGCTCTTCGTCTGACCTCCCCCCTCCTTGCTGCCTGGCTCCTGCATCTGCCTCCTGTTCTCCAGATTGCTCTTCTTGGTCTTTGGTCTCCATGTAGGGCATTTGGTTCATGGAGTCGGAGCAGTGTTGATCTAACTCATCTTCGAATGTTCTTGACTGTCTCCTATGCCTTGCCAGTCTCCTCTGTGCCGCTGTCATGGCACACTGAGCCCGCCTCTCCTTCTCCGTCATGCCAATTTTTCTTGCGTGTCGACGTTCTCTGTATTTTGCCGCTGTTATTGCCCGATATCTATCGCGCTCTTCCTCAGTCATGCTTTC
>BOPN01002723.1:59189-66689 GCA_017312705.2 Penaeus japonicus | reverse complement strand
AGAAGAAAAAGAAAAAGAAGAAAAGAAAAAGAAGTCATAGTAGTATTGTTATTCTTCCTATCATTATCATCATTCTCATGGTAGGATTCAATGGACGTCCATACACCCTAATTAGCCCGTTAACAACGCGTTACATGTATTTTCATCATACATGACGCATCGGCCTGACGACGGGCATCATGATGTTTGTGGATTTTGGATCAATGTGTTATTTTGTTATGCCATGAGTAATGAGTGAGAATTGATGATAATTGCAGTCATAATTATTATAACTGCTGTAATATTAAGCAAAATGGGTTTCACCTAACATCCAAAACCTAGATGGCACCACTTTCTTTTCAATAAGGTATTCATAATAATGCCACTCTAGGGTGAGTAATGTTAATACATCCTTACAAATTTTACATAATTCTCTCTCTCCAATATTATGAATATGACTTACCACCCACCTGCTATTCTATTTTCATATTATAATAAGTATTATAATACTTATTTCTTTATATTTCTATTTCCATTCTAGTCTTTATATTCATTGATTCTTGTGCATATCTAATATCTAACTTCAGAATTGGTGTAAAGTAAAAGAAATTGCCAATTGCATAATGGAGATAGACATCTATATGAATTTAATTCTTCACATCATCTAAGTCAACAAGCCTAAGCACCACAAAAGTAAGATTCAACCAAAATCGACACTCAACAAGTATTACAATCTCAAAATCATGCTCCGGCCTTCTAGAAAACATTTCTATTAAGCCTTCTGAAGCCTTTCACTTCTTCGTTTCCACCACAGACACAGCATTAAATCCACACAAATAGCAACTCAGGCAAAGAACTTTACCTAAAATTTACAAAGACATCTGGAGGTTCCTTTAGTCATGCAACTAAAGATATTCTAGGACAATTTCATCACATTCAATTCACCCAAAGGGAATATTATTCAGTACTCTTTAGAAAAGATTAGCCTTGGGTTGAGAAAGTTGCAATGCTCACAAAAAATACTATAATCCAATATAATATTATCATTATAACCCCTAATATAACATTATTATTACTATTTGTGCTTAGCTCTGCCAACCAAGTGAAATCAAGTGTTAAACATGTACAGTAACTCTAATTTGCCCTCATAGTTTACACTTTTATTAATGTGATTACCATATCACATATCCCTTTGAACAACTTGCTTCCATTAACCCATTGTAGATGGAAGTCACGACATACATGATGCATAATTTTTTGCCTGATGGTGGGTGTCATGACATACATGACAATAGGCACAGAATTTCTAACCTTGGGGAATGGATAACCATGTCTATTTATGGTACTATGAGTAATAATTCTATTCATTGACTGAAGTCTGTCTAGAATTCCAAACACAGATGGCAGCACTCTCTCCTAGCACCAGCCGGACAAATGGTACCCATGTCTCTAGCAAACACTATCTTCAGAGAGAGATGACACATGGCAAGATGCTGACACTCTGCTCTAAATCACCTGGGATGTAGGATAAGTAGCCAGGGTATGAAGAGGAAGATGACCCCAAACCATGTCCATTATCTAAAATGTGCTCCTGTGCCAGTCTGGCCGCCTTTGTTGTAGCTCTTGCAGTCCTAAAAACTGGTTTACTTCCTCATCCCCCATCTCAGCTATGGTTATTATTTTATGAAAGTACATGAATAAGTAAAAATAAAATTGCTTTGTCCTCCCATAAAACTGCAATACTTTTATAACACAGAGCATTAAGAAGAAAATGAGCTGATATGAACCCTATACTACAATTTTAGACTACTGAGACATTGATAAAGCCTGTCATATAGCACATGCAAGTCTCATAATACAGTAAAACGAAAAAAAAAAAAAAAAAAAAAAACAAGAAAAGACAAACACAAATACGGTTCTAGTATCATAACGATTCAATGGAAGAGAGTCCTAAAGGTCAAGATACGACGCACGAAATTTCCTCAGACTGAAATAAAACCCATCTGGAGTGCCTCACAGGTGACACACTCGTGCCCGTCCTGGGAAGTAGGCAAGCAAATCTATTCCCATCTGCAATGGGTTAATCATAAAAAAAGCTCACGGTACAACAACATTCACGTCAGTATCACGAAAGTAAATTTTTGTATAACAACGAAAAGCTCCTATCGTAGAATGAGTTCAAAGATGGCCTTTGGTATAACCTAGATGCACATTGTTATTCATATATTACAGATACCAAAAATGATTATTCCAATTTATGAGAAACTATGTTACTGTCCTGCTGATTATACTTTTGAATAATGAAGCCCAATAGTTCAGAGCATATCCTTTCAACAGATTCAAGCCTTAAAATTAACTAAGAATTATAACCTAGACAGAAACGGCTAGGAGTCCAGATTACGTTTGACATCCATAGCATCATGCTCCCAATAACTACTATACCAAAGACATAGACTTCAACTCATAAATCATAAAGACACTGATTTCTAGGACCAATTCTATGCAGAGATATAACTACTCCTAATTGATACAAATACAAAAACTGTAGATTTTTCTGTTTCATGTATTCTTTTAATTCTTGCAAAGAATTTTTAATATCTGTTTTCTAATACAAGTGGAATGATATAATATATATACATATATACACACACACACACACACACACACACACACACACACACACACACACACACACACACACACACACACACACACACATTATATATATATATATATATATATATATATATATATATATATATATATATATATATATATATATATATATATATATATAAACACACTGATCTTCTATGTACGCACAACATTACTATAAAATTACATAAGAGAAATAAGTTACTTCTGTGATATATAAGTGACATAAAAACAGCTTACTCATGGGAAAGATCATTTCACTTGCTGATGGTATTTTAGGACACTATGTAACACTGAAATACAGGTAGATCTTTTTTTAGATTTTTATCTAATCATAATTTGTTTTTGTCTTTCTTTATCTTTTCAATGGTGACATCATGTGAAAATACTTGGGAAACGCAAATGCTAAAATTCTTCATCACCTGTTTATTTCAATAAGCATAATGTGCATTAACAGTATCTATCTTAACCCTATCCCGATGGGCCCAGCGATAAGTGGAAACCCCCTACACCGGGCCTATGCAATATTGCATCGTGAACGTCACACTGGTGTGTCGCCTCGTCATCGGGCATTTAGCTGTGTTACACGGGTGTGACGCACCGTCATCAAAGGGTTAAACTATCACCCTAATCTCATAAGTATACAACGAAATTATGGTAGCAAATAACACTATAAAGGAAAACTATTAAAGTCTGGATAAAATCTGAAATTGATGTCTCCATAAGAAATTGTTTATGCTTCCTGCTCTTCAACTTATTTTGATATATTGAAGGTATGGCTGTCCTTGTCATAAATACTCAAAGTATTATAAGGTAGTGTCCTTGAGATATACTGATATCAGACTGTAAGAAGAAATATGCATATACACAGCCTGAGCAAATTGCAGTCTCATTCCAGCTCTGAGATAAAGAAATATCGAGTGATTTATCCTCACAGAATATTCATCAACTTAAGGTAGAGTTCACTTTTCCCATTTTCCCAGTACGTCATTCAAATAAAAATACTTCTTTCTAATATCTATTACTTCTAATATACAATGGTTCTCTCAAAAATACCCCTCCTTTATTTCTCGAATAGTTTTTCTCTTAATCACGGACTTTATATTCTGCTTGTCCCTCAGCCACACTGTTTTACCTGCTAATGACAGATAATGTGATATTACGTCATGTGGTGGCAGCACTTGCCACCCAGGAAGCAATATCATGTCCTGAACATATTGTATGGCCACTACATTGGGTGATCATACATATAGCAGGTGGCCGCGACCCAAGCAGGAAAATAGCCCAAGGCATTAGGTCTGCGAACATTGAAATACCCCAGCGCTAAGACCAGGTGGAGCCAAAACTGACCTCTTGTTATTGGGATAAATGGTGAAATAAGAATCACATGAAAAGTTTCTCAACTTTAAAAAGTAGATTATACAATTTTTAAAAGACATTATGCTTTAAACCTGAGCATTATTCAATCCATATCTATCACAATAAATTAAATAGATTAATAAAACAAAAAATAAATATGTACTGCGACCAACAACGTTCAATAACATAGCAGATGGAGTAAGGTATGCTGGCCTACACTATGAGAGCAATAGCGGGTTCTATACGATTTCTTCAATAGTCTGATCTCTAATTACTACACTATTTTTGTTTCTGGTTTGATTAATGGTATCAAGATAAGTAAAATATATAGTAATGGATATCCAGTGTAGTAGAAGGACCCAAAAAGAAAATTGACAAAACAGGCAAAATCTCTTCAAAAAATTATATATTAGGGTAAACTATATTTTAGTACACTGTTAATAGTAATATGTGTTACATCTACTGAGTTTTTCCCTCTAATCTAACAAAAAAACAGTTTAATAAGTTCTTGATAATACGTTTTCTTACATTCATTTTTAAAGGATAAAAATATTACTTATAATGATATTATTTAGAAGTGGCAATAAAATTAATACTATATCCCACATATCCCAGAAGGATCAATTGTCAAATCCACAAAGAAGCTCTAGTGTGCATTTACATTGCATGGAGCCAGTCAGTAAAGAAGGGGTTAATAAAATCAAAAGTGTCTTCTTTGGACCCCAATCACCGTGATGTATGGACAAAATTAGTCCAATCTGTAGCACAATGTGTTCCAAACTTCTGGGTATTCAAATACCAGAAGTCAAAATCACAAAAAATAATTATCATAAAATTGGTGACACAAAATGTCTAGCAAGATCTATTGAGGGATTGCACCATTTTATACAAAAAAGGAAGAAAAAAAAGAAATATACGTAGAATCAGAATTCGCACCAACATAAAAGAACAGACAACTTAACTGTCATCAACTATGTACTCCAGATGCTCCAGTCTACACAAGTTTTCAAAAAAATCAGAAATGCTATTTCCTTCCCTTCCTATCAAACCACCATGTGCCAAGTCATCAACAGATAATCATGATCACAAAATAAGCTGCAAGTTTACTTGAATACAAACCTACACCAATTGTTAGCCTTATGAGACATGTCACATCTTAAAAATGTTTGACATAGGCTGGGCATAATAGGATGCAGTGTTTTCTACAATTTTCTAGACTTAGGGTATGATATATGAGTCTATATATGATATATTACCAAAGAGATTCTAACTAGCATTTAGTATGAAAAGTTCATTACAAAACTGGACGTGATATCTTGATGTCACCCAGCGTTAACAGGTTAAGAAGGATGTCAAGATTAGTAATGAACCAAGAGGATAGTTTTGGCCGACTATCTCCTCAAAAAGAGACAGAATTTGAAAAATGATTCCCTAGACCAATACCTTGCTCCAGCTTAGAGAGACAGGTCACCCACTAAGCCTGTGAGCAATCCAATATATCAAATTCTGATAAAAGGAGTCTCCAATATAACTCAATGACTTGATAAACATCAACATCAAGAAGTTAAACGTGGGTGAAGCATGGGACTACGTATGGCCAAATGCATCGGTTATATCCAATGGCAATGCTATTTACTAATTTTTCTAAAAGAGCTACTTTGGTAGATCACAGTCACAATGGGAGCTTCCACCTTTGGAGCAAAAAAATCAATAACAGCAGCAGATTTGTATTCCTTTTAAATCTAAAATCATCTTTCAAAGCAGAGGTTCCATAGTAACTTCTGACCTTTTCTTTGAGAAGGAATGAGGTTACAATTTCCATAATCATTAATTAACCCACTCACGCCGGATGACGTGCTGACACGTTTCGTGGTTTTCGCGTCCGACGCCGCCGACGAGATATCTGGCCAAGGCCGGCGCTCGGGGTGAGCGAGCGGGCAGCCCAGGCTCGCGGCCCGTGCGCCCGAGAATCTCGAAGCGTTCGGATGATGCGTTCGAAAACCTCGGTATAGCGACCGTGCAAAGCCGGAATGGCCCCGGCGTGAATGGGTTAATGAAAGATTTCCTGGACAGAGAGCTGCGCAATGAATGGCATTGTCTACAGTAGTATCACTCAGAAGTAAGGATAAAACAGGACATGAGAACTCCAAATATCAGGAGAACAGTATAAACATTAAAGATTTTCTTCACCACAGCTGAATTAATAAAACAACCAGAAAAAAGAAAGTACATAATTACAGCTGGTGACAATCATCATCATCTTTGCAGAAAAGGCAAAACAGAATTAAAAACTTCACACAGTAATAGATGTAATTGATGCCATCTGTGAAATCATTCAACAGAATTCCATCATCATTATAATACTCATTAATATTGCTCAAGAAATTAAAATAGAGAAATATAAATTAAACTGCTCTCAATGATGAGTGGATAGCCTCACTGCACTTAACCCATTAACGCTGGGGCTTATATTTGCCTAATGCCACTCCTGACACCAAGATAACAAGCACGCACAGTTACTATGCACAAAATTCTCCCAGCCCAATTCAACAGGATGAAAATCTTTCTTTTTATTAGTTTACATTGCTTTAACAATTGCAGAAAAATGTGTCCATACACATGGAGCTCCTATGAGTACGTACATACGTAATGATGTAAAACGTATGTTTTGAGTGAGAGATCACGACATGATAGGATGTCATCCTCCTTGCAGGAACAAAATTTTCCGTGACGTGATTCCACATCATCCAGCGCCTAATGGTTGATGTATTACTTTGCATCCCTTAGTTTACAAGACCATTAAAAAAAAAAAAAAAAAAGAGGTTAAATTGTTGTTGTTCTTGTTCTTTTTCTTCTTCATTAAATGTCGTGAATGTACGGCGGAATAGCCCTCTAAGTTAACAGTCATTCCCTACTTTTAAACAAAGAAGTTCTGACAAGCTATAACGGAAAGTAAACCCCACACAACCCTTCCTTGAACAATGATGTGAGAAGATACATCTGTCAAAATACCAGCAACTTCCAACACATTATCATCAAACAATTATGCAAAAACATGCTCAATTGCATCGTAGTAAAGAAAAAAAATAAAAATAAAAACGCCTGATTATACTACTGTCTTTCCTACTCATCATTCCGAGGTATACCAGACAAACGGACAAATAATTGCAATCTGACGTGTGAGAACCATTATGACTAAGAAACCCTTACTGCACAAGATATTCGATGCAAGATTAAGAAGCATCAGATGGCCAACAGTTTTAATTCATTCTTTGAAAATAATAAACTTACTAACAGGTATTATCACAAAGCCATGACAACCATATTAGATATATATAATAGTGCCTAATGAATCTTTGAAGAAAAAAAACAAAGGCACTATTCATTGAATGCCTCGAAATGTGATGAACTCTACACAACAGGCCTGAAAGTTGGGAATATTTTATCCAAGCTAGAGTAAAGTATCTTGGTAAAAAAAAAAAAAAAAAAAAAAAAAAAAAAACGTTT
>BOPN01002723.1:52476-59089 GCA_017312705.2 Penaeus japonicus | reverse complement strand
AGCATGACCAGAGATAAGGCCAGGGTTATATATATATGCATACATATATATATATATATATATATATATATATATATATATTTATATATATATATATATATGAATATATATATATATATATATATATATATATATATATATATATATATATATATTTATATATATATATAAATATATAAAAATATGTATATACATTCACACACACACAACAATTATGTTCTCTCAATAAAAGCCATATTGAGATGTATGGACATCTGTTAAACAGTTTCTTAGCAACGATACAAGTTAATACAAGTCTGTAATCACTCCACCTGGCCCAAAGGTTACTAGTGAAGCACTAGTTCTGTAAAACTGTTTCTTCTTTTTCATGTCAATTCTCTTTGGTTCATATCATAATGTTTGCAATCTTATTGAATGGATATAGTGCTCCAGTCAATATTTTATACCATTCTCAATCCTATATATATACATATACCTAGTATACATCATAATCACCCTAATTCACTATCTTTATTATCAGTATCATAATTTATCCTATTCATTATCATTATCATCATCATCCCCGTCATTATCATTATTGTTCTTATTATCATTTTTTACATTATTTTAATCATTATCATTACTACTGTCATTATCATTACCATTATTATTATCATTATCATCCTTGTTTATCATTATCATTATTACCATCTTCATTATTATTACTACCATTACTTTTATCATTATTATTGTTATCATGATCATCATCATTATTACCATCATTACTATAATTATGACTAGTGTCATTGTTATCCCTGCTTTCATTGTCATATTTACTATTATTATTATTACTAGTAGTAGGAGCAGGAGCAGCAGCAGTAGTCGAAGAAGAAGAAGAAGAAGAAGAAGAAGAAAACAAAGAAAAAGAAAAAGAAAAAGAAGAAAAAGAATAAAGAAGTCATAGTAGTATTGTTATTCTTCCTATCATTATCATCATTCTCATGGTAGGATTCAATGGACGTCTATACACCCTAATTAGCCCCTTAACGACGCGTTACATGTATTTTCATCATACATGACGCATCGGCCTGATGACGGGCATCATGACGTTTGTGGATTTTGGATCACTGTGTTATTCTGTTATGCCATGAGTAATGAGTGAGAAATGATGATAATTGCAGTGATAATTATTATAACTGCCGTAATATTAAGCAAAATGGGTTTCACCTAACATCCAAAACCTAGATGGCACCACTTTCTTTTCAAGAAGGTATTCATAATAATGCCACTCTAGGGTGAGTAATGTTAATACATCCTTACAAATTTTACATAATTCTCTCTCTACAATATGACTTCCAATATGAATATGATTTACCACCCACCTGCTATTCTATTTTCTCTTTGTGGTAGATGCATTTTGAAAAATCAATAGTATCTAGAATTATAATACTTATTTCTTTATATTTCTATTTGCATTCTAGTCTTTATATTCATTGATTCTTGTGCGTATCTAATATCTAACTTCAGAATTGGTGTAAAGTAAAAGAAATTGCCAATTGCATAATGGAGATAGACATCTATATGAATTTAATTCTTCACTTCATCTAAGTCAACAACCCTAAGCACCACAAAAGAAAGATTCAACCAAAATCGACACTCAACAAGTATTACCATCTCAAAATCATGTTCAGGTCTTCCAGGAAATATTTCTATTAGGTCTTCTGAAGTCTTTCACTTCTTCGTTTCCACCACAGACACAGCATTAAATCCACACAAATAGCAATTTTCTGGATGGTATGCGGAACAAAGTGGTATGAGAGGTTATTCCTTTAAATACTTTTGTATAGACTACTCAACTAGAGATAATCTTGGATTTGCAAATTGCAGTCTTATTCAAGCTCTGAGATAAAGAAATATCAAGTGATTTATCCTCACAGAATATTCATCAACTTAAGGTAGAGTTCACTTTTCCCATTTTCCCAGTACGTCATGCAAATAAAAATACTTCTTTCTAATATCTATTACTTCTAATATACAACACCTCTGTCAAAAATACCCCTCCTTTCTTTCTCAAATGGTTTTCCCCTTAATCACGGACTTAATATTCTGCTTGTCCCTCAGCCACACTGTTTAACCTGTTAATGACAGATAATGTGATATTACGTCATGTAGTGGCAGCACTTGCCACCAAGGAAGCAAAATCATGTCATGAACATTTTATATGGCCCCCACACTGGGTGATCGTACATGTAGCAGGTGGCCGCGACCCAAGCAGGAAAATAGCCCAAGGCATTAGGCCTGCGATAAGACCAGGTGGAGCCAAAACTGACCTCTTGTTATTGGGATAAATGGTGAAATAAGAATCACATGAGAAGTTTCTCAACTTTTAAAAGTAGATTATACAATTTTTAAAAGACATTATGCTTTAAACCTGAGCATTATTCAATCCATATCTATCACAATAAATTAAATAGATTAATAAAACAAAAAATAAATATGTACTGCGACCAACAACGTTCAATAACATAGATGGAGTAAGGTATGCTGGCCTACACTATGAGAGCAATAGCGGGTTCTATACGATTTCTTCAATAGTCTGATCTCTAATTACTACACTATTTTTGTTTCTGGTTTGATTAATGGTATCAAGATAAGTAAAATATATAGTAATGGATATCCAGTGTAGCAGAAGGACCCAAAAAGAAAATTGACAAAACAGGCAAAATCTCTTCACAAAATTATATATTATGGTAAACTATACTCTAGTACACTGTTAATAAACCAAATGTAGAATCTCCTCACTAAATGTTATATCTAGTGAGTTTTTCCCTCTAATTTAACAAAAAACAGTTTTAAAAGTTCATGATAATACTGTTTTCTTACATTCAATTTCAACCCATTTGCGC
The DNA here is from genome assembly GCA_017312705.2 of Penaeus japonicus. Classification (NCBI taxonomy): domain Eukaryota; kingdom Metazoa; phylum Arthropoda; class Malacostraca; order Decapoda; family Penaeidae; genus Penaeus; species Penaeus japonicus. The sequence continues at coordinate 56,204 of BOPN01002723.1, read as the reverse complement.
TGGTTGATGTACTGACACGTTTTGTGGTTTTTGCATCAGACGCCGGGGACGAGATATCAGGGTAAGGCCAGTGCTCGGGTTGAGCAAGCGGGCAGCCCAGGTTCGCTGCTTGTGTGTCCAAGAATCTCGAGGCAGTAGGCTTATGCGTTCAAAAACCCCGGCATTGCAACCATGCAAAGACGGAACCAACCCGGCGTGAATGGGTTAAAGGATAAAAATATTACTTATAATGATATTGTTTAGATGTGGCAATAAAATGAATACTATATCCCTCATATCCCAGAAGGATCAATTGTCAAATCCACAAAGAAAGTCTAGTGTGCATTTACATTGCATGGAGCCAATCAGTAAAGAAGGGGTTAATAAAATCAAAAGTGTCTTCTTTGGACCCCAATCCCTTTGATGTATGGACAAAATTAGTCCAATCTGTAGCACAATGTGTTCTAAAATTCTGGGTATTCAAATACCAGAAGTCAAAATCACAAAAAAAATTATCATAAAATTGGTGACACAAAATGTCTAGCAAGATCTATTGAGGGATTGCACCATTTTATACAAAAAAGGAAGAAAAAAAGAAATATACGTAGAATCAGAATTCGCACCAACATAAAAGAACAGACAACTTAACTGTCATCAACTATGTACTCCAGATGCTCCAGTCTACACAAGTTTTCAAAAAAATCAGAAATGCTATTTCCTTCCCTTCCTATCAAACCACCATGTGCCAAGTCATAACAGAAAATCATGATCACAAGATAAGCTGCAAGTTTACTTGAATACAACGTACACCAATTGTTAGCCCTTATGAGACATGTCACATCTTAAAAATGTTTGACATAGACTGGGCTTAATAGGATGCTGTGTTTTCTACAATCTTCTAGACTTAGGGTATGACATATGAGTCTATATATGATATATTACCAAAGAGATTCTAACTAGCATTTAGTATGAAAAGTTTGTTACAAAATTGGACGTGATATCATGTCACCCGGCGTTAACAGGTTAAGAAGGATGTCAAGATTAGTAATGAACCAAGAGGATAGTTTTGGCTGACTATCTCCTCAAAAAGAGACAGAATCAATACCTTCAAGCCAATGCTCCAGCTTAGAGTGACAAGTCACCCACTAAGCCCGTGAGCAATCCAATATATCAAATTCTGAGAAAAGGAGTCTCTAATTTAACTCAATGACTTGATAAACATCAGCATCAAGATGTTAAACATGGGTGAAGTATGGGACTACGTATGGCCAAATGCATCGGTTATATCCAATGGCAATGCTATTCACTAATTTTTCCACAAGAGCTACTTTGGTAGATCACAGTCACAATGGGAGCTTCCACCTTTGGAGCAAAAAAACAATAACAGCTGCAGATTTGTCTTCCTTTTAAATCTAAAATCATCTTTCAAAGCAGAGGTTCCATAGTAACTTCTGACTTTTTCTTTAAAAAAAAGAATAAGATTACAATTTCTATAATAATTAATTAATGAAAGATTTCCTGGACAGAGAGCTGCACAATGAATGGCATTGTCTACAGTAGTATCACTCAGAAGTAAGGATCAAACAGGACATGAGAACTCCAAATATCAGGAGACCAGTATAAACATTAAAGATTTTCTTCACCACAGCTGAATTAATAAAAGAACCAGAAAAAAAAAGTACATAATTACAGCTGGTGACAATCGTCATCATCTTTGCAGAAAAGGCAAAACAGAATTAAAAATTTCACACAATAATAGATGTAATAGATGCCATCTGTGAAATAATTCAACAGAATTCCATCATCATTATAATACTCATTAATATTGCTCAAGAAATTAAAATAAAGAAATAAATTGAACTGCCCTCAATGAAGAGTGGATAGCCTCACTGTACTTTACCCATTAATGCTGGAGCTTATATTTGCCTAATGCCACTCCTGACACCAAGATAACAAGCACGCACAGTTACTATGCACAAGATCTCTCCCAGCCCAATTCAACAGGATGAAAATCTTTCTTTTTATTAGAGTACATTGCTTTAACAATTGCAGAAAAATGTGTCCATACACATGGAGCTCCTATGAGTACATACATACATAATGATGTAAAACGTATGTTTTGAGTGAGAGATCACAACATGATAGGATGTCCTCCTCCTTGCAGGAACAAAATTTTCCGTGACGTGATTTCACATCATCCAGCGCCTAATGGTTGATGTATTACTTTGCATCCCTTAGTTTACAAGACCGTTAAAAAAAAAGAGGTTAAATTGTTGTTGTTCTTGTTCAATTTTCTTCTTCATTAACCCATTCATGCCGGTTGACGTGATAGCACGTATTGTGGTTTTCGTGTCAGACGCCCTGGATGAGATATGAGGGGAAGCCGCGAGCTCGGGTAGAGCGAGCGGGCAACCCAGGCTCGCGGCTTGTGCGCCTGAGAATCTCGAGGCATTAGGCTTACGCGTTCGAGAACCCCAGTATTGCGACCACGCAAAGCCAGAACGGCCCCGGCGTAAATGGGTTAAATGTCATGAATATACGGCAGAATAGCTCTCTAAGTTAACAGTCACTCCCTACTTTTAAACAAAGAAATTCTGACAAGCTATAACGGAAAGTAAACCCCACACAACCCTTCCCTGAACAATGATGTGAGAAAATACATCTGTCAAAATACCAGCAACTTCCAACACATTATCATCAAACAATTATGCAAAAAAAAGCTCAATTGCATCGTAGTAAAAAAATAATAATAAATAAATAAAAACACCTGATTATACTACTGTCTTTCCTACTCATCATTCCAAGGTATACCAGACAAACAGACAAATAATTGCAATCTGACGTGTGAGAACCATTATGACTAAGAAACCCTTACTGCGAGCTCGGGTAGAGCGAGCGGGCAACCCAGGCTCGCGGCTTGTGCGCCTGAGAATCTCGAGGCATTAGGCTTACGCGTTCGAGAACCCCAGTATTGCGACCACGCAAAGCCAGAACGGCCCCGGCGTAAATGGGTTAAATGTCATGAATATACGGCAGAATAGCTCTCTAAGTTAACAGTCACTCCCTACTTTTAAACAAAGAAATTCTGACAAGCTATAACGGAAAGTAAACCCCACACAACCCTTCCCTGAACAATGATGTGAGAAAATACATCTGTCAAAATACCAGCAACTTCCAACACATTATCATCAAACAATTATGCAAAAAAAAGCTCAATTGCATCGTAGTAAAAAAATAATAATAAATAAATAAAAACACCTGATTATACTACTGTCTTTCCTACTCATCATTCCAAGGTATACCAGACAAACAGACAAATAATTGCAATCTGACGTGTGAGAACCATTATGACTAAGAAACCCTTACTGCACAAGATATTCAATGCAAGATTAAGAAGCATCAGATGGCCAACAGTTTTAATTCATTCTTTGAAAATAATCAACTCACTAACAGGTATTATCACAAAGCCATGACAACCATATTAGATATATATAATAGTGCCTAATGAATCTTTGAAGATAAAAAACAAAGGCACTATTCATTGAATGCCTCGAAATGTGATGAACTCTACACAACAGGCCTGAAAGTTAGGAATACTTTACCCAAGCTCGAGTAAAGTATCTTGGTGAAAGTTGAAAGAAAAGTAAAAAAAAAAAATGTTTTTGGCTCACTCTAGTTTCTAAACCTGATTGTATTTTAGGGGAAGCATAGAATCCAAAACCTGAACAATTCAACCAATTTTCTGCGTT
>BOPN01002723.1:32476-34976 GCA_017312705.2 Penaeus japonicus | reverse complement strand
CGTTAACTCTTTCACTCGTTAACTCTTTCACTCGTTAACTCTTTCACTCGTTAACTCTTTCACTCGTTAACTCTTTCACTCATTAACTCTTTCACTCATTAACTTTCACTCATTAACTTTCACTCATTAACTTTTTCACTCATTAACTCTTTCTCTCATTAACTCTTTTACTCATTAACTCTTTCTCTCATTAACTCTTTCTCTCATTAACTCTTTCTCTCATTAACTCTTTCTCTCATTAACTCTTTCTCTCATTAACTCTTTCACTCATTAACTCTTTCACTCATTAACTCTTTCTCTCATTAACTCTTTCTCTCATTAACTCTTTCTCTCATTAACTCTTTCTCTCATTTACTCTTTCTCTCATTAACTCTTTCTCTCATTAACTCTCTCTCATTAACTCTTTCTCTCATTAACTCTTTCTCTCATTAACTCTTTCACTCATCAATTCTTTCATTCACTAATTCTTTCATTCCCTAATTCTTTCTCTCATTAATTTATTCAGTCAAATTCATTCACTCATTAATTAATTCCCAAATTCTTTCACCCAACTACTCTTCTTTATACTATCTAATTTACTAATGTCTCAGTGGCTAGCCCTTATAAACTACGAAGCTGAATGAAAGCTCTTTAAATGGCTATGTCAACCACCTAAATTCTGTACAGTGATCTGTTCACTTACATTTGTCTTTTGGGTAACATTCAAAATATGAATATGGACCCCCTTCCCCAAAATTAAAGCAAATTCTGAAAACTAAATACCATACCATACAAACTGAAAGATGACAATTGAAGTGTCAATGAAAAGTAATAAAGCAGTCAAATAAGAAAACCTATGTTAAATCATATAGAATGGAACAGTATCTAACTGATAAAAATGTGCAAATCTCCTAATGTTGCATTAAAAACCTCTAGATATGGCAAATTTCAGCTGCAAATTACATCGCAGAACACTACACTAACCCAAAAATGAGACAGAGAACTGAAAGCCTTGTTAGCCAACACTCCTAACGAGAAACAACCCGTCTTACAACAAAGTAACCCAAACAAGCACATTATACATATCCCTCTCTCTCTCTCTAACTCTAAAGATTGCTTGAAACCCCAAAACATCAGATCCAGGGAAGAACCTCGCACGCTTATATCCTCACAGGACCTACGTTGCAGAAGAGCTCTCCACGGCAAGATGGCATTCTCTTCTCTCGACTACAAGGAATTCACTACAGCCTTCACTTCACCAACATCACCATTCAATCTGTACACATAGAAGATTTTAAGCCTAAGCTAACCATACCTGAGATGCCGATTGCTCTCTAGGCGGTGGTGGTTTAAAATATGCGGAACCTGAAACATCATAAGTTCAAGTTGTAGTGGAATAGTTTAGACTTATTTCATAAACATAAGTCTAGCATTTGTCTCCATCAAATGGTCAAGATTAGATTACAATAGATCAAAAGAAATCTCTGAGCAACTAGGAAAGAGAAGGAAAATGGGAAAGAGAGAAGGAAAGAGAGAAGGAAAGAGAGAAAGGAGAGAAAGACAACGAGAGACAGAGGAAAACAAAACTTAAGAAAAAAGAAGATTGAGAGAGCAAGCAATATGAGAATTGGGAAAAAAAAGAAAATGAGAGTTGGAGGAAGAAGGGAGAGGGAGAGGGAGAGGAAAAGGGAGAGGGAAAGGGAGAGGGAGAGGGAGAGGAAAAGGAAGAGGGAGAGGGAGAGGGAGAGGGAGAGGGAGAGGAAAAGGGAGAGGGAGAGGGAGAGGGAGAGGGAGAGGGAGAGGGAGAGGGAGAGGGAGAGGGAGAGGGAGAGGGAGAGGGAGAGGGAGAGGGAGGGAGAGGGAGAGGGAGAGGGAAAAGGGACAGGGAGAGAGGGACAGGAGGAGAAGGGGAGAGACAGGAGAGAGAGGAATATGAAAAGGCATAGTAATGTGAGGGAGAAAAAAGGAAGGAAAACAAAGAGAGAAAAAAACAGGAGGGACAGGAAAAGAAAAAAAAATGAAAAAATGTATTAGGAAAATGACAAATGAAGATGATGAAGAAAAGAGGAAGGGAAAATGGGAAGAAGAGGAATGTAAGAAAGAAAGAGATGAAGAAAAAGAAGGAAGAAAACAAAAGGGAGACATGAGGAGGAAAGGCAGAAAGAAAGGGAGAATGGAAGAAACAAATGAAAATAATCAGTAAGAAAAGAAAATGACCACTAAAAAAAGGAAGTGGGAGGAATGAGATAAGAGAGAGAGGGGGGAGGGATAGAGTGAAGAGGGGCATCAAGGATGAGGTAGAATGGACAGCAGACATACATACATACATACATACATATGTACATACATACATACATACATACATACATACATACATATGTACATACATACATACATACATACATACATATGTACATACATACATACATACATACATACAAACACACACACACACACACAGGTAGAGATAGGGTAGGATTAATGGAGGGAGGGAGGGAGGGAGAGAGGGAGGGAGGGAGAG
>BOPN01002723.1:14976-24976 GCA_017312705.2 Penaeus japonicus | reverse complement strand
ATCGACATACAATCTCTTATATAGAACTGAAATATAAAAAAAAACTCTCGAGGACCATTTACCTTTTTCTTCTACATTTCTTTAAAGGGGGTTATCTACGCACAGTATCTTGCAACGAACAAGATCCAAAGCTAACCAGTGCCATGTAGATGTGTTGCCCAATCTATCCAACTTCATTTACCGCTTCGATACTCAGGAAATCAACTTTAATTTTTGTTCTACATCTATTCCACCCCAGTGTGAACATCCGTATATTTGCTTTCAGGGTTCTATTTTGCCACTCTAAAAACTAAATGTTCAGGTATGAGATGGTGAACCTTTACTTGGCATAAAGAGCATCAGTGTCATGTTTGCTGAAGAATAATGGGGGGGGGGGATGGGAGGAGGGAAGCGGAGGGAAGGGGGAAAAGGGGTGGGAGGTAGGTGTAGGGAAGGGGGGGAAAGGGAGAAGGGGGGAAGGGGTGAGACGGAGGGAGAGGTGGAGGCACAGGGGGAGAGGGAGGGGGAGGTGGAGGTATAGAGGGGAGAAGGGAAAGGTAGGTAAGGGGGAGGGGGAAGGGGAAGGGGAAGGGGTGAGACAGAGGGAAAGGTAGAGGTACAGGGGGTGGGGGGAGGGGGAGGTGGAGATATAGAGGGGAGAAGGGAAAGGTAGGTAATGGGGAGGGGGAAGGGGAGGGGTGAGGGGTAAGGGGAAGGGGAAGGGGAAGGGGAAGGGGAGGGGGAAGGGGAGGGTTGTGAGGAGGAGGAGGAGGAGGAGGAGGAGGAGGAGGAGGAGGAGGAGGAGGAGGAGGAAGAGGAGGAGGAAGAGGAGGAGGAGGAGGAGAGGGGGGGGGCTGGGAGGGGGAGCAGGGAGGGGGAGCGGGGAGGGGGAACAGGGAGGGGGAGCGGGGAGGAGGAACGGGGAGGGGGAGCAGGGAGGGGAAGGAGGAGGAGGAGGAGGAGGAGGAGGAGGAGGAGGAGGAGGAGGAGGAGGAGGAAGAGGAAGAGGAAGAGGAAGAGGAAGAGGAGGAGGAGGAAGAGGAAGAGGAGGAGGAGGAGGAGGAGGAGGAGGATGGGGAGGAGGAGGAGGAGGATGGGGAGGAGGAGGAAGGAGAGATGATGGGGAAGAGGAGGAGGAGGGGGAGGGGAAGCAGGTAGGGGAAGGGTAGGGGGAGGGATGTCTCAGATCATGTCTGATTATGAAAATGTGAACTGATGTGTTACCATATTGAGTAAGCTTTTTCTAAGCTCTATAATTGAAGCAGGCTGCAATCATGAAAGGAACAGCTTCATAGAAAAAAAATATATATATAGAGCTATTTCCTACATAACTCTTGTATAAAATCTTTAAATGATTACCTGAAATCATATTTTCTGTAAAAAAAGAATAATGATAATATGCTGCAATATCATTTTCCACAATATTTTCATTAGCAGAGACTTGTTGAACTTTGACATTTGATGTATGAAAAATATCTTTTTTTTCAAGCCAACTAGAACACGGATTATGCTTTACAAAATATACATGAAAATCTAAATTAAAAAAAAAGTCTGGACGGAAAATAGTGCAGGAAGCATCTAAAGATTATAATGTAAAACCTGAAACTCGCCAGTGCCTTATAATCACGAGAGAATACGCAAACGCAGGACATCTGTTAAAGCGTATGCCTGAAAGACTGAAGATGAACCCGTTTTGTGCCTGGGACTCCCCTCTCTGTAGTTCAGGTAATGTATCTGCATGACTCTGCTCGTGGCAGTTCCACCCTTGCCTTATTTGAAAGCCTTCCTTACATCATCCATGGGCTACCTTGAGGATGTGGCTGCACGATCTCCACACTAAGAGAGAAGCCCAGACCCACAGAGCCACAGCACCTGTATAAGCCACAACTTTCATATACTTAATAAAGAGTTATTTCCTCCTTCACAGGAACAGATGTTGACAACTTAGGGGCATACTATAATTTCATCAACAAGGCTATATTTTTCATTAAGTGTGTGAACCATCATTAAACTGGCTTACAATAAAGCAAATGTTGGCTTCACTGGAGGGAATAAGCCAAGTTCAACTGTCCCTCTCTTCACTAAATAAAAAAAATTCAGTAAAGCCAGTCACAATCTGGACCAAAAGGTAAATAAGAACATGTTTATCATTACAGTATCATATAATTCATCATTCCATTTGATTACTGTAGTGAATGTTTAATGATACAATTAAAGTCTGTTGGATATGCACAGATATATCTCTCATTGTTAGGAAATAGTATGGTTTAGGAGGTAAAAGCCTGAACCAAGAGAAGCTGATGACACGGTAACTTGTCTCCAGTTCCTCGGCAGTAGCTCAGATTCGGAGGGATTAGTCCAGATAACAGCCTTACCAGATAGTCTGCTAAACCAGACAAAGTCTTGCCCTAAAATAGCCAGTTTACAGAGGGTTTACGGTATTTGTTAACATTAACCATAGACCATGCATGTGTGAAAAAGTCAGAACACATCCTTGGAATATTTAGTATCAGCTGCTTAGTCATGTTGACAGCTTACTTATTAATTTACACACCTGTTACACTTGTTTCCACACTAGAATTTATTAAAGAATGTGTTTTTTTATGGCAAAATATAACTCTGTGAGGAATTCTATATCAAAACATTTAAATCTTTAATCAAACATTCCAGACATCATATTTAATATATATGACCACGGCAGAGCAATTTTACAAGAGTTTCAGTATCATCAATGGTACTTCTATATCAAAACATTGAAATTTTTAATCAAACATTCCAGACATCATATTTGATAAATACGACCACTAAAGAGCAATATTGCAAGAGTATCAGTATCATCAATGGTACTTTATAAAAATATATACATGACATCCACTTCACATAAGACAGGAGGTCATTTTACTGGAAAATCATAAATAAATAGAATAAAATATATTAACTAATATATAACCAAATACCTAACTACAAATTTTACATTTAGCCTGACAGTGGTTTTTAGGTCATTAATCTATACTGGGCAGCATTTGAAATAGGTTTAAAACAAACCAAGTAAAGACAGTAAAGGTATGAACATCACTAACATTGATATAACAAACAAAAAAATATTGTATATCATATGGACCAAGTTTGTGAGCAGAGAGCTTGACCTAAGCAACACATTTTAGTCAAACATCTTCTAACTTTTTTGCGACGGTCGTTTTACACGGACTCGAGTCACTTTGGCACTACATTTGTTAGTTCAAAATACAAGCTTGTTGTTCCTACTGCTGTGCAACTAGGACATCATAATAATTGCTAATTTTCACATTACTAATAAACCAGATATAGACTGCTATATAATACCATAAGTCCAGAAAAAAGTGGAAAACATAACCTTTTATATGCCCAGCCCAGGCCGAACACCTTAAGATGTGTCCCATCTCAGAAGGGTTAGTGTTTGCCAGGTAACCCTTTCTATTTCTACTTTTGAAAGGAAAAAGGAATTAATTTGAATTAAAACTAACGAAAATAGATATAAAAATCTGCTGTGTTGATTTGAAACCATAGCTAATGCTAATGAATTAGAGTTCTTACTAGACATTTAAACAAATTTTAGATTGGTTTCTTCACAGAAACACATACATAAATCAGATGTTACATCTTTAAATCCCAATAGTACAATCTTTTCTTGGAACATATTTTCTCTTGCATTTATTTCGGTCCCACCAAGACAGGTGAATCAACATAGTAACACTTCTGACCCAACGGCACCAAGCTTGTTTTGGAGGTTAGTGACCTTGTTCAGTCAAATTTGTTAGGTCCCGGAGTATTTTCCCAGAGAGCAGCCATTTAACATTCAAACGATTCCTGGCACTTTTCCAAAAACTGCAGTAAATATGTCTTTAAAGCTTTACTATTCTAACATTTTTAATATCACGATAAGAACAGGAAACAAACTAAGATATAAGCATGATCAGACTGACCTACTAATATCATCAATATTACCTTATCATAATGATGATGATAATTATGATCCAAAGACACAAGCATTGTGCTCTTACACTCAAATTCATGGTGTATACATACATCCCAATGGGCATGTATGCCCACCAGAGGTATGGCATGTATAAATGCCACCAGGTGTCTCGGTTTAATTCTCATAGCAAAAATGGATGCCATCCAGTGCCAATGGGATAAAGTCCAGGGACATTAAATTTTCTTATAATTCCTATCATAATCAAATATCAGCCACAACCTACCTAGACAAAGTACCATGTACTTTATGATACTAGTTAACCACTTCTATATTCAAAATTATAGATAAATGTAATAGAACTGTCAAAACACTATCTCGTCTGCCTAGAGCTACATGTGCTACTTTTTGTTAAATTCTTTGTAAGATTTTGAATATATCATGTAAGTTGCACATAATATAACATTCATAAGCAATAGTGTAACATATTTACAGTAAAACAAATAAGTGCTACACTTTACTTTCTTAATTGTCCTGGTCTTCTTAAATACACAAAATTTGATATTTTTTTTCATATAGTTAGAAATATTTCACAAAAATCTTCAAAATACATCATTCATATCAAAATTATCTAAAAGCAATTTCTTAAATGATTAGAAACAGATATATATAAGATCAAGGTTGAACAAATGAGGAAAAGTCATCATCCACTGAAAAATTAATCCTAAATTAATATATCAATATAACTGAGAGATAATAATGAATGTGCTTCTTCCATCTTTGAGATAATAATCAATATTAACCCTCTCTGGACGGGTGGTACAGTACTGTACCGCTCATTCAAAAGCCCAGTGGCCGGGCGGCACAGTATTGTGCCAGCCATTTAATTGATTTAGGCCTAATAATTCGAAAGCCCCGGCATTGTGACATTCAAGGCTAGAATGCCCCCGTCGTGAATAGGTTAATCATTAATTACTATAATGACTATTATGATGATGATGATCATCATTATGATTACCATCTTTTTCTTTTCCCTTCATCTTTTTTAGTACAAATATAAAAAAGGAGCCATAGCCATATCTTAACACCTAGAGTCCTCCTATTTGCCTAAACATGGCCTACCTGATCTGGTACAATCAAGTCTTATTAGCCATGATTGGGGCAAGGCCGTCAAACACTGGAGGCTTTTTCCTTAAGTCTTTTTCATTATCGATGAAATGTGAGTAATACCTACTAATCTATCTGGTACTGACCAAACCCACCAGATTAGCCCCATAACCCCATGCCCCTTGTAGGTCCTCCAACTCCTAAATCAATCATACAATCCTGTTCATTTAATATATTGAGTGTGAAACAGTAATTCTGGTTCGGTAACGCATATTGCATGCAGGCAATCCCTCTCCGTCTTTTCTTCTCCCTCATTAACCTTCCATCTACATATTGTTATGTATCAGATAATTACTTCATGGAATATGGTTGTAATTATACATCTAACTACAGCTAAATATATATATTTCTGAGTTTTCCTTATTTTTTTATCACTACTAACTACAACTAAATATATATTTCTGAGTTTTCTTTATTTTTTTATCACTCATTATTAAAATTGTTATTACTATCATCATAATCATTATCATCATTATTACTGCCATTGTCATTATCATTACAATTGTCCTCACTTTAATTATCATTATCTAAATCATTATGCATGTAATTGTATGTTTTTTTTAAATTGTATAGTAAGTTATTAGCCTTTTCATTCATAGGCAAGTGGTAATTGCATTACTATCTGATGCTCTGCTGTGCAGTATGCATTTCATTTTCTGAAACATAAAATCAAGTTCTTGAAAGGAAAAGCTCCGTAATTTGTCTTAGTGAAACTTTAAAAATCAGGCTTCATTTGCAGCTGGGCTGAAGTGCTGGCAATACTGTACATCGCTTCTATTTATGCTTTGCATTACGGCAAAAAGTCATAATAAATATCATCTAGCTTTATGACTTCTCATCTAGGCATTAATTTATATGGAAATAGCCTCAATGATAAGCAGTAATTTATTGCTTTTCAGGGTTTTCATGTGCAATATCCCCAACGGATCCCCACCGCCCTTCCCTCAGTCCCAGCGTCCTCTAAAGGTTACAGGGAGGGAAGGAAAGACGAAATGCACAACAACGGATGATTTGCGCAATTATTAATGTATATAGTCTCTTTAATTAAGAACATCAAAATATATTTAAAACACATGTATTCCTAAAAAATCATCATATCAAAAAAAAAAAAAAAAGGAAACTGGAGCCTCTATAAAACTAACTAATGACCCAAATACGTACAGCTCTAGTGAACCCAACCAGAACCAACATCATTAGTCTGAAGCAGTAAAGGGTATCCCGATCAAAAAAAAACTATTCTCTTTTGAGAATGGTAAACCATGTAGCTAAAAATTCATAAATCAACCATAATTAAAATCTATCAATAACTTATTTCATTAAAGCCTTCATAACCATAAGACAACTCTAGTGCTGGGAAATAACCCGAGTGCACTTGCCGCTGATCCTGACCTATATCAAGAATGTCTCTGAGCTGTTGAAAGTGACCAATGTCTTTTTGTCTTTGATCTGAGAAGAGCAGATTTTTTTTTTTCTCATTAAAGTATTAAATATAAGGCTTAGATTGACTTTGGAAGATATAACTTGAGAACTAAAGCCATCAGAGCCATAAAGCGTGTATATGTGCTATCCATTGTCATTGGGTTAATCCTGTATCAGCTCATCTAAATCTAATAAATTTCCTTACTGAAATTATCCCATCTTGTTACACCTTAGCAGTAAATCTTAGGACAATATAAGATAACAAAGAAAGCAATACAGGAATTAAAGGATTATCATGGGTCGATTTCTTTCGGTACGCTAACGTGTTAATCCCCAGCTACAAAAGGCATAAAAACGGCCAGTCAATCTAAACGATATCAAAAATATAAATTGATCAAAAATGACTCAGGACATCTATGCCGATTACTTCTGCCTATGATATTTCCTCATGATTCTTACTAATACACCCTGTGCCGTCACTACATGAGTTTTTTTTACTTCAACTCATGCTCTTTTTTCTACCGAATTATGAAACTCGAGATTTCGGATTTTAATATAATTTCTTTTCCTTTCCTTCCAAGTATGTTTCATCTTCTCAAGGTAATACAAGATATTCTACATTTCAATATCTTTTTTTTTTCTAATTCAAAAATAAAGAGAATATATCAGAATTTTACTGGAACATCTGTTTAATTCATCTTATATGCTATCGATCACTGACGGCTTTTCCAAAATCTAATCTTTGATAAAAAAAACTAAAAAAAATGATATCATATCTAGTTTTGTATTATTAGAAATTCAGAAAGGAAGAACTCCTGGAAATACTAAGACGAGGAAATGTTCCGATACCCGCTGGGGCTTTCAAAACGGGCCATATTTCCGTTCTCAGTATAATATTAGCTGTGTTCATTCCAAACTCTACTGAAACTTGCTGAAACCTGTAATGGAAGGCCTACAACCTGCCGTCCAATACGCCCTAACAAAGGCCAACAAACCTCCACCAAGTATATTCTGGCAAAATGGAGTTTGGATTGGTTTGTAACTTGATAATCAATTGTTAGAGAAGTTTCCTTGCTTAATTTTGCCAGAGTATATGTGATGAAGGCTTGATGGCCTTTGCTGAAGCTCTGACAGGCATATTCAAGTATTGCAAAGCCAGAATAAGACATCCAGGTATCTTTTAGACATTTACCTGCCATTTCGTAAAGTGAGAAAAATACAGTAAAACATCACTTCTCACAAGAATACCCGTCTTATCCTTCCATTCAAAGCACCGGTAACTATTTCAGAAGAGACCTGTGTATTTGCCACAGACCTTGCATTGATCTGCCAGTCTCTGCACCTGTCAGCACTCTGGCAAAAGGCAAAAAAACTCCCATACCTTTATTCTGGCAAGATAAAATTTGTTTCTAAATGAAATATAAAAATCTCTCTTTGTCTTGCCAGGACATATGTGTTTAAACCTTGTTGGCCTTTGCCAGAGGATCAAAGGTGGAGAACAAAGCAACTACTTGAATTATAGACATTTTTTGCATATTTTAGGTCTTCCGTCACAGGTCACAGCAAGAATATTTCAGATTCGGAAAGAACGCAGCTATTACAATTACGAGAAAAAAAAAAGTCTTGTTCAAAAAGCCATGGCAGGTGTTTCCTTAAAATCTAACCAAAGTTTATTGACTATATTAACATCAAGATCAAGCATTATCATTATTTAAATTTGGATTTTTAATAATATAGGATCATAGCACATTAAACTAAACGACAGACACGTCAATGAGAACAAAAATATAAAAAACACCGAAAAGATTTACTTGCATTCCACCTCAAACTCGCAAGTTAAATCATAAATTTCCATTAAAAAAAAAATCCTAAACATGTATAATTGTAAAAATATTACAAACAGACAAGAATAACATCAGAAATCAACCTGACATGAATATGACACCTCCAATTAAGATGAGTAATGTGAGATGTCACTCTAAACCCATCCCACTCCCCATAACCTGCAGTTCCACAGAAAATGAAGAAAATTAAACTTCCAATTAACTGACAGCATTTAACACTTAACACAGACGTTACATCACACACCGAGGACATAGAATCACCTGCAATCACACCTCAAAAGCGAAAAATGAAGGGACTCCGAGTGAAAAATGGGGAGGAAGATGAGGCCACCCATCCGTCTCAGGCAAAGCTCCTCTCTCATTCATCGTGTTATATTCATGCATAAAAAAAAATGAGTGATCTTCTCTTACCAACTGTTGCTTGTGTGCTGCTGGGGTTCATGATTCACCTATGAGGAGGAGGGGAGGTGAGGCAAAGAGCGTGAGGTGTGTGAGGGAAGAGAAAAGAAGAAGAACCTCACTCACTCACTCACTCTCTCTCTCCTTACTCACTCACTCTTTACTCACTCACTCACTCGCCTCCATCGCGAAGGGTGAGTGACGGCGAGAGGGACACGCAAGGCGGCCGGGACAGAGGGAATATCCACTGGTTTTTCAACCCATTCACGCCTGCCGTCCGTTTCAAGGGGGGGGGCACTCGGTCACCATGGCACCCAGGTTCCTCACATGGCACGGCGGAATGGATAAAGGGAGGAGACAGCGAGAGGAAGAGAGAGAGAGAGACCAGGTAAATGGATGGGGCGTCGCGGGCGGGCGGGCGGGCGCCGAGGAACGGGCGGACGGACGGGGGAGGAGGACGAGGAGCAGGAGCCGCCGAGGGTCAATACTTCGTCCCAGCCGCGGCCTCTACCTCCTTTCTTCTCTCTCTCTTCTCTCCCTTTCTCGACGGCTGCCCCTTCTCCTCTCTGCGGCAGGCGGGGGGAGGAGGAGACGCAAGACCCGTGGCAAGTCGCTGGCGGGATGGCATACGCCGGGAGTGTCACAATGAAGGAATCTCTTAGGGGTCCCTTTCCACGCCGGCTCAAGGCAATGGCGAGAGAAAATGGTCGCAAGCACACACTCAGGGAGAACTTGAAAGGGGAAATTGTGCTTGCAGGGACGTGCGTGCATGTGTGTGGCCTGTTTGCAGACGTATGTGTGATTGTATGTTAGTGTGAAAATGGTCTTTATTTCTGCCAATAGGTGAGGGAGTAGGTGAACATGTGCGCATGTGTGCTTGCATGAGAGTGCCCTGAGAGTGAATGCCACTGCATGAGAGCATGCGTTTGTGGACGGGAAGAATGCCTGCAATATAAGCTGAGCTTTTGTTGTTTGTATGTGAGATTATATAGGGTTTGTGTGTTGGTATTATCTGCGCATGTGTCATCCTAAAATAATGTTCCAGTGATTTTATTTCTGTATTCAGAGAGCATATTGCTATTGCATGTTCAGACCGTGACTTTGCAGACATATCAATTATTATATCTCTCAACACAACAGGACGATGGGAGCAATTTCGCCTTGGAAATATGCCAGGAATATTGATCGATCAATCTGAAAATAAATCGTCTGATATATATATATGTATATATATATAAAT
>BOPN01002722.1:190000-193977 GCA_017312705.2 Penaeus japonicus | reverse complement strand
CACACACACACATATATATATATATATATATATATATATATATATATATATATATATACATATATATATATATGTATATACGTTTGCATTACACGCCCACCGCTCATTCCTATCGTTCCACTTCAAACACCTGCGACGGTGCCACATGTTAACACGATGTAGCCCAGGTGGGCATAGGGGCATCCTGCGGCAACTATATCTTAGTTAAATGAAGATCACATAGGGTACAAATGCCAAAGCAGAGCAAGAACGGAGTATACAGGTCTTCAAGATCAGATGTAAACAATAACATTCACGTCTTCAATGGAGGAACATGAAGCACGAGTGTGATTCCGAAAATGAGTGTTACTTTTTAGACTATATGGAGAACATTCTGACCGAAAGCTGAAGTGTTCTTACTACCAGCTTGAATGATGAATTATGCAAAGCTTTGAGTGAGAAATGATGTGTTTCAAATTATATCCATACTTCAAGCTTCAAGTATGTACTATACAGATTTATCTTTATTGTAATTACACTATTACTTATCTGCTTCTGCATAACCTTTTTCATACACTTCCAAATATATATCATAAAGATTTAATTTTATCATAATTACACTATTACATACGTTGCATTATTTCTAATGTTTTAAAATCTGGTTATTAATGTTTCATTTATTCTTCTGTTCAGTCAAAAAATCATGCACCAACCGTGGTAATCTATATAAGTAACAAAGTTTACAAGTGTTATCTATCTATTCCACAAGAGCCGGAGCTTATTGGATATCATTTGCAACACACCTTTTATCACTCAAAGCTTTGCATAATTCATCATTCAAAACTACATTTACCTTCACGCTCATCCGACCACCGATATTCCCTGGACATAGAAGAACAATAGTTCCGGTTATCGGTTGTTTTCGTCACGTGACAAAAAGACCCTTTATCTCGTCACCCCCTCCCCCCTTACATCCCCCCTGACCCCCAACTCCCATCTCCCTAAAAAATAAACAAAGACTAAAAGAAGGTCCAAGGTCAGACATCTTTCCAGATAAGACGTGCTTTCCGGCCTTTTCATGTCCTCGGTTGCAAGGTCAATGTCCAGGTCTCAAGCAGAGAAGACTCTCCTGTCACGATATGACGTGTTTATTGTTTACAAGTTTTCGGTTTACGACCTTAATTTTCCTTCTTATGATCTTTTATTATTTTTTATGCACAGGAAAGGATTAGGGGGGGTGGGGAGAAGAGGGGGAGAGGGAGGGTGTGCAGGGAAGGAGAAGGAGGAGCAGGGAAGGGGGATGAAGAGTGGAGGGAGGGGGAAAGGGGAGAGGGGAGACGGACGAGGAGAGGGAAGGGGAAAGGGGAGTGGGAGGACGGGAAGAGAGGATGTGGTGTAGGGGGGGAAGGGGGGAAGGGGGGACTTAGGGGGAGGTGGGAAAGGAGGAGGGAAGAGGAGTGGGGAAAGAGGAGAGGGGGTTGAAATAGGGAAGGAAAGAGAAGGCAAGAGAAAGGGGAGCGTGGGGTGGGGGGCATGGGGATAGAAGTGGAGACAGAGAGTTGAGGAGGGATGGGGGAGGGGAGGAGAGGATGCAAGGGGGGAGAGGGAATAGAGTGGAGGAGGGGGAGCGGGAGCGGGGAAGTGAGGGGAGGTACAAGTAAGGGGAGTGAGGAGAGGGGAGGGGAGGGGGGGACCCATGTGCCTGTGTGTGCTCGAAGAGGGGAAGAAGAGAGCGAGAAAGAGAGAGGTCGTTGGCCAGGCGTGACCTCAGCGGAGTGAATAAAAGTGTAACAGCAAAAAAGGAGGAGAAAGAGAAGGTGGAAGAGAATGGGGCACAGGTGGAGAGGGAGGAAGAAGCACCGGAGTTAGAGGAGAAGGAGGAGGAGGAGGTGGAAGAGGTGGAAGAGGTACAGGAGGAGGAGGAGAGGGAAACACAAAATGAAGAGAAGGGGGGAGTGGAGGAGTAGGAGAAACAAGCACAGGAAGAAGAGAAAGAGAGGAGTTATAGGAAGAGTAGAAGAAGGAAGAACAGGAGAAGGAGGAGAAGAGGTACAAGAGGAAGAAGAGGAGGCATGTTAAGATGAGAAAAAGGAGCTAGAGGAAGAATAGGAGAAGTAGAAATTCAGGAAGAAGAAGAAGAAGAGGTAACGAAACGAATAACGAAGAATAATGACAAAGAATACGTTGAAAATAAACTCGAGCTTTCACATGAATATAAAGAGGTTGCCGCTATAACAAATGGATGTGCATTGATTCCGACTTTACAAATAAACGTAATACACTCGGGTGGTGTTGTTTATACAAGTGTAATGAAATATATGATAATTATAAAACAGGACTGTTAGTGTGAAAACCTTCACCCTGCATATGTATTTGTGTGTATGTGTATGTGTGTATGTGTGTGTGTGTGTGTGTGTGTGTGTGTGCGTGTGTGTGTGTGTGTGTGTGTGAGTTTTTTGCGTTCGTTTGGGTTTGTGTGTGTTAGTGTGTGTGTGTGTGTGTGTGTGTGTGTGTGTGTGTGTGTGTGTGTGTGTGTGTGTGTGTGTGTGTGTATGTGTGTGTCTGTGCATTGTGTGATGGGGCACATCGATCAGGGCCGTTGTCAGGATAAAGGCATTCTCTTTTGGTCTGCTCGGGAGAGGGGGGGCGGCGATGTCAGGAGCATGGATGTTCTTTGTTTTCATTGTTATATGTATATATATATATATATATATATATATATATATATATATATATATATATATGCGTATTTATATATTTATGTGTGTATGTCTGTAAATACATATATACATACATACATACATACATACATACATATATATATATATATATATATATATATATATATATATATATATATATATATATATATATATATGTATATGTATATATATATATATATATATATATATATATATATATATATATATATATATATATAGAGAGAGAGAGAGAGAGAGAGAGAGAGAGAGAGAGAGAGATACATATATATATAATAGTATGTTTTTTTATATGCATATATGTATATATATATATATATATATATATATATATATATATATATATAAATAAATATATATATATATATATAAATATATATATATATATATATATATATATACATATATATATATATATATATATATATATATATATATATATATATATATATATATATATATATATGTATATATATACATACATATATACATATATATATATATATTGTTTTTTTACGATCACGAACTCTTCTTAGGACTGAACGTCCTTGTCTGTCACTGTTGATGTGTTTTCTATATCCGTCTTTTTCCCTGTATTTGCATATTATGTATATATAATATATATATATATATATATATATATATATATATATATATATATTATGTATATATATTGTATAAATCTTATACCACAATTTGTTAAAGCATATAAACTGCCTCACCAACGTTTGCTAAGAAGTATTTCTACCTGTGATATAATAATTTCAACGGAATTGTATTACTAACTATGTTCCTAAATTCGTAACTACACTGACAGTGAATCCGATGGCTCCTTTTTGTTGTCCAAACAGAGATACAGTTTCTTTGATCTCTTTCAAGGAGTGTGATTGGGAGCACGTGCAAGGGAGTGGCAGCCTATGGCGAAGAAACTCCCTCATTAACTTTCTCGATTACCTATTTCCGTCGAAACTATTATGGATGGATTATAAATTTTATTGATTAAAAATGATCTTTATGTCAAACTACTACAAATAAGCTCTATCTTCATCTTAAGGCCGCTCTCTGTAAAGCCCTATTTTTTCTTCTATAGTTGTTCTTGTATTGAATTTTATATCATTTTGTAAATACCATTAAAAAATTAGTTCTTTGCCTGAAAAGCTCTGCTTTAAATAGGCTGGCTGTTTGAAAATAATGTCCGTTGCACTGTATTAATTTTTGGCAATATATATATATATATATATTTATATATATATATATAAAATTGCATGTATATATATA
>BOPN01002722.1:177500-180000 GCA_017312705.2 Penaeus japonicus | reverse complement strand
CGAACCACCGACTCCATGGACACCAACACAACCTTCTTTTAGCACACTTAATGACTATTTCAAATTATTGGACCTTAATTGACTTTAAATCCAATCTTAGTCTCAGTCTTGACAAATTGTGTTTTTTTCTTTTCTTCTTTATAAAAAGAGAAGTAATGTTTTGACTTAATGACGGTAAACATTGCGTGTGAAACACAGCTTTCTGGGCCACTATCAACCCGACCCAAGAAGGCGGTGAAAAAACACTTGCAATATTCATAAGGGACGACCCCGACGGATTGGCCTTATCATCAGCATGTACACACTTCTCGTGATTGTTGTACAGGCAAACACCTCCATGATTTACTAATAATTGGATCTGAAGGAATGCAAATTAACTTGTTGAAAAGCAGAGAGGGTTTTTATGGGTGTGTGCTAATTTAATAGGTACGAGAACGTAGCATGTCAACAAAACGAAAATCAAAAAATACATATATACATATACACACGTCGGCACAAAGAAAACGGGAAATATCCACAAGGAGACAGAAAACATGACATCAAACACTCGAAAACTCTGAATTGTCAAAACGTTATGAAAAAGTTTTGGAAAATCTCACCAACAGTGCCAAGTAAAACTTTTTGAAATTATACCAGGACACGCGTTAATGCATGCTATTAGAAGTGTAATTTTGAACTACAACCTTTTACTATGAGGCCTGGGTTCGGGTAGGTTCAACTTTCTAGAAAGAAAAATGTGTTCGACAAAGGCTGGACGCAAGTTATTCCCCATTAACCATTAGTTCGATGTAATGTAATAAGTGATGACAATGAACTGTAAAATTAAGAATTTCTTACAGTAAAGATACATATTTTTTCAGTAGTTCTATATTCCGAAGGTGAATTCCCTTTATATACGATGCCATATGATAAGGATATGTCATTGTCAATTAGTGCGACACTGTCAGCCAGAAGTAATAACAAGTGGGTGAAGTAACAATGATGAGATTAATAGTGTTACTAATGAGAGTATAGTGAGAATCATGAATATTTGAATAAGGCTGATATCGAAAATGATAATAACGATTCCAGGGACGATACTGATCACGACAATAATGATGATGATGGTCATAAAAATGATGATAATTAAAAATATAATGATATTAAGATCAACAGCAACAGCAATAATAAGTATAACAACAAAGACTATAAATAAGTAATAGTAAAACTGATGATGACGATAGTAATAATTGATGATGATAGCAATGATAAAGATGACAATAATGATGATGATAATAATAATGGCAATAACGATAATAATTACAGTAATAATACTAATAATGATAATTACAATAACAATAATATAATCAATAACGATAATAACAAAAAAATACAATGGTGATTATAACAACAATGTTAATCATGAGCATAATGATAATGAGGATAATGTTGATAAGGATACTAATGATAACAATGATAATGAGAATAAAAATGATAAGGATAATGATGATGATGATGATAATGATAATAATAACGATAGTAGTAATGATGATGCTAACAACGATAAATAAACAATGATAACAATAATACATTCCCACAATGACATGCATGATGCTACTAATAATACCACTCCTGTAATAAAGACCGTTATAATAACAGGATGACAAGGACGAGGTTAAAGGGAAAAGAGGGATGAGGAAAATATTCAAATTAAAACGATTTCATAGGTTGTCTAGAACAAGATTATAATGATGATAATGACGGTTGTCTTAATCGTTATTGTCATGGCTATTAGCATTATCATATAAGTTCAAAATGATGATAAGAAAGAGGATGCTAATGACAATGATATTGCTGATAACAAAAAAAAAAAAAAAAAAAAAAAAAAAAAAGAATGAAAGAAAGAAAAAAATATATATATCAGTGATAATGATAAGGATAATGAAGATTATGATAATAATGATAATGATAATAACAATATCAATAGTGATTGTAAGGAATAATGATAATAAGGGTAATAATGATAATGGCAATAATAAAAATAATGATGCTAATCATGAAGATTTAATGATAGCAATAGTAATGATGATAATACCGATTATGATAACAGAAAATTACAAAACATGATAATACTAATAGCATTGATGACAATGATGATAATGATGATAACAATGATAATGATAATAATGATAGGGGTAATAACAATAACAATGATAATAGTAATGATGTTGATAATACTGATAATGATAATTATAACAGTAATAACAATAGCCCTCATCATCGCAATGATGATAATGATAATGATAATAATAATAATAGTGATAATAATCATGATAATCATAATAACAATAATATTGATGATGATACCAATAACGACAGTAATGACAATGATAACCTAAATGATAATGACAAAGATAATAACAATGATGACAATTGATAATGATAACTAAAAATAAAAAAAATAAAAAAATAATACGACCATTCACAAACACACAACCTGCCACCATCCATCAAATTCGAC
>BOPN01002722.1:150000-162500 GCA_017312705.2 Penaeus japonicus | reverse complement strand
GACCTTTCTTACTTTGGCGTTTCATTTACGTTCTTTGTTCTTCGAGCGGAATTATCCGAGAGAGATTTATAGTTAATGGGCTGTTACGGCGAAATGGTGTTGTTTCTGTTATTTGATTCCTTTTTTTATCGAGCGTGTCTTCCTTTTTCGTTTATTTCGTGTTTTTTTTTTCAATTCTCTTGGTATTTGGAGGGGGGGGGGGCGAGAGGGAGAGGGATGTTGTGTGAGAAATAGAAAGTATTTTTTAAAATCAAAGGAGAAAGAAAGGAAAAGAAGGAGGAAGAGTCAGCTAGAAAAAATGAGAGAGGGAAGGAGAGAAAGAGATAGAGATAGAGATAGAGAAAAGAAAAAGAGATTCAGAGAGAGAGAGAGAGAGAGAGAGAGAGAGAGAGAGAGAGAGAGAGAGAGAGAGAGAGAGAGAGAGAGAGAAGAAGAAGAAGAACAACAACAACAACAACAACAAAAATGACGGTAAATATTACGAAGATGATGAAAGAAAGAAAAAAAAAGAAACACGAAAAAAAAAGAAAAGAAAAACGAAACTCAAAGAAACAGAACCAGAGCAAACCAACAAAAAAGAAAAAATCGATACAAAACGCACACACACACACCAATGACGAAGAAGCAGGCAAGATATCAACCAAACAAGATCTGTGTCTCTGAATGACCTTGACCACCTCAGGCCGTGCGAGAGGATCTGTGGCTGCGTGATCAGCTGTTTAAGATTCGTGACAGCAGAGAGAAAGACGCAAGACCCGACCAGCAGCAGCAGCAGAGTCCGGCTACAGGGGCTTTCATGCTGTAGTTTCTGCTTTTGCGTCGAAGTGTTGGTGTGTGTGTGGTACGGGGGGGGGGGGGTAGGAGGAGGGTAGGAGGAGGAGGGAGGAGTGGGGGGGGGGGGAGCTGTGAGAGGAGGAGGAGTGGGGGGGGAGCTGTGGAGGAGGGAGAAGAGGGAATAGATGATAGGAGTGATTGATAGGCGAGGAGATAGATAGATAGATAGATTGAATGGTGATGTATATAGATAGATAGAGATAGAGAGGGACTGGTATATACTGATATGTAGACTGACTGATTGATGATTATATTGGAAAGGCAGATAAGTGGGTAGATAGATATATTAATATTGGAATAGACAGATAGATAAACACACACATATACAGAGAGAGAGAGAGAGAGAGAGAGAGAGAGAGAGGGGGGGGGGAGTGAGTGAGTGAGTGAGTGAGTGAGTGAGTGAGTGAGAGAGAGAGAGAGAGAGAGAGAGAAAGAAAGAAAAGAGGATGAGAGAAGAGAGAGGGTAAGAGAAGAGAAGAAAGAGAGAGAGAGAGAGAGAGAGAGAGATGGATAGAGATG
This sequence comes from Penaeus japonicus, assembly GCA_017312705.2. Taxonomy (NCBI): domain Eukaryota; kingdom Metazoa; phylum Arthropoda; class Malacostraca; order Decapoda; family Penaeidae; genus Penaeus; species Penaeus japonicus. The sequence continues at coordinate 161,147 of BOPN01002722.1, read as the reverse complement.
GATAGAGATAGAGAGAGATAAATAGATAAATAGATATATAGAAATAGAGATAGGTAGAAAAAACAAAGGGAGAAAGAGAGAAACAAAGATAGAATCTCCTCCCACAAACTCATACAACCTGACGCCATGCAATCGAAGAAAAAAGGGTGTCGATTCATCATGCACCCCCCCCCCCCGAAAAAAGTTGAACAAAAAGGGCACTCATTCCCAAAAAGTTGAACAAAAAGGGCACTCACTCCCAAAAAGTTGAACAAAAAGGGCACTCACTCCCAAAAAGTTGAACAAAAAGGGCACTCACTCCCAAAAAGTTGAACAAAAAGGGCACTCACTCCCAAAAAGTTGAACAAAAAGGGCACTCACTCCCAAAAAGTTGAACAAAAAGGGCACTCACTCCCAAAAAATTGAACAAAAAGGGCACTCACTCCCAAAAAGTTGAACAAAAAGGGCACTCACTCCCAAAAAGTTGAACAAAAAGGGCACACACTCCCAAAAAGTTGAACAAAAAAGGCACTCACTCCCAAAAAAGACTATGAGCAAAAGGCACAAAATGGACGTAACTATCCATCACGGAGCGTCAGGACTGAGAATTACGTGCCTTGTAATTGTTCAGAAAATATGTGACGGGAGTAAATCCAATTAAATTCCTATTTACGATGAATTGTATCTAGGTTTGTTGGAAGTCGGGAGAGAGGGAGGGAAATTGGAGGAAAGGAGATAACAGGAAAAGAGAGAATTAAGGAGGGGGAGAATAGAGAAAAGGAGAAGGAGGAAAGGGAGAGGCAGCGAAGAGGACAAGGAAGGAGGAGAGGAAGAGGAAAGTCGCGGATAAGAAGGGGGAAAGAGGGAGGAGAAAGAAAGTGCAAGGGAAGAGGAAAGAGGGCCCAAAAGGCAAGGAAAAAGAGAGCGAAAGAAGGAGAGAATGGTTGAAGGAAAGACATTGGGAAGAAAATGAAAGAAGAGAAACAAAGAAGCAAGGGGGTAAAGGATTTAAAAAAAAGTTCAAATAGGGTTATCACAGGCAATAGGTAACAACACAGGTAATAGGGAAATGTGATAGGACAAGGTACCAGCAACAAAGGAGACAAGAGACGAAGAAAATTGGAACAAAATGAATAAAAATCGCAAGTGGAAATGACAAGAAAGCGTAAACAGAAAAAAACAAACGAACGAAGAAACAAAATGCAATCCGGTAAATAAAGATAAATAGATAAAAAAGTAAATAATAGTTAAATAAACAGATGAATATATAAATGAATAAATGAACGAATGACAAAATAAAGAGATAAACGCATAAATAAAGAAACGAATGAATAAATAAGAAAAAAATACAAAAATTAATAATAAAAAAAAGTGAATAAAAAGCAAATTCGTCAAAAGGAAAGTGGAAATGGAGCAAAGGGGGAGAATTACAGGAAGAGGAAGAGGAAAGGTAGCAGCAGAGGCCAAGAGGCTACTGGGCCAGATATCGACCGGCGAGACAACGTACAAATATCCATAACTTGGCCCCTTCCATGTCCCCTCCCCTCCCCCCTGCCCCTGCCCCTGCCTCCACCTAACACATCCCTCCCCCCGCCCCTAACCCGCTCCTTCCTCCCCCCTTCTCCCTTTCACTCTGTTCTTTTTGCACTGTTTTGCTTGTTGTTTTGTTTCTCTGGTTTTTATTTTGTTTTCGTTCTTATTTGATTTTCTTCATTTTTTGTCCTTTCTTAATTTTACTTTCCTCTTCATTTTTCCCCTTCCCTCTTTCTTTGTTTTCTGTCTCGCATATTCGTTTTTTCTCTTATCTTCTCTCTGTCTCTCTCTCCTCTTTCTCTTCTCGCTCTTCTCTCTCCTCACTCTCTCTCTCTCTCTCTCTCTCTCTCTCTCTCTCTCTCTCTCTCTCTCTCTCTCTCTCTCTCTCTCTCTCTCTCTCACACACACACACAGACACAAACACAATCTCTGTTACTCTTTTTTTCTCTCTTACACACACATACAATCCCCCCCCCTCTCTCTATATTCTCTCTCTCTCTCTCTCTCTCTCTCTCTCTCTCTCTCTCTCTCTTTCTCATTTTCTCCTTTGATAATATTCGTGTGTCCCATTTCGAGATATACCACAGCCCCAAAGACAATTAACTCCCCTTTCCTATTTCAATTTCCAAGTCAGCCGATAAAACGGGGTATATGCTACATAATGACACACCTTTTTATGATATATGATAGCTTTCGAGGCAACGGGAATTTGCACAACAATGGTACGGTTGCAATTAACCTTCTTTGCAAAATCACACCCTTATGAATTCTCAGTCTGAATAATGACGGCGACGAAAAGAAAGAAATATGATGTCTGTTATAATGGCATGATGTCTGTTATGTGTGTGAGAATGTTATGCTTATAATGTTTGTTATGGTTGTTATAATGTTTGTTATGGTTGTTATAATGTTATACTTATATATGCATGTCATGTTTGTGAGAATGTTTTTGTTATGGCTGTTATAATCTTATATTTATAATGACTTTTAGGTTTGACAGAATGTTATAATTGTAATGAGTGTTATGTCTGTTAAAATGTTTTACTTATATGCTTATGTATGTTTGAATGTTATACTTATAGTGTATGTTAGAATATTATACTTATAATGTTTATGTCTATTAGAATGTTACACTTAATTTAAAAATCTTTAATCTAATAATCAGTAAACATACATTCTCTAACATATATACCGTAGAGAACAGGCTTAGGAAATATCTTTATGAAATCGATAGCAGGGATAACTTTGAATAATCAATAACCGTGAACAAGATGAAAAAAACGAAAAAACACAAGGTAACTAGTGAGCCAGGAGCGATTATTGACAAGGAATATCGAACATTATTAGGCGATCATGCTTCCCTTATAGACTAAGGGGTGTGAATATCTTTTAGCATTCCCTTAGGTCGAGATTCGTCTGAAAACGCTTTGCTGCAAGGTAATTGGAGCGAAGTAACTGGATAATGAAAGTGCCTTTGTTTTTGTTTTTTCCAAAGAATGTAACCGGGCTGAACGATACGACCTGATGTGACGGAGTTTCGTGCATTCTCATTTCCCGCTCGGCGACTCTCCTCCGACGCCGTCTAATGATACCTGGGAATGGGACAACTCTACACTCACCTCGTTCCTGATCTTCTCCATGACGGCGCCGTCCACGAAGCCAAACTCTATCCACCCGGTGCTGCTCCGTCGGAAGTTGGAGGCTCTGCCCCTCCGGATGACGACATCCTCGTCGTCATCCTCCACTTCATCCTCCTCGTCTTCATCTTCTCCTTCATAGTCTTCCTCCTCCTCTTCGTCATATTCTTCTTCCTCTTCCTCCTCCTCCTCCTCATCTTCCTCTTCCACTGTGCTACGCGGGGTCAGGGCATTGGAGCCGCCTTGGTCGAGGAGGAGGTTGCTGGCGCTGGAGCGCGCGCGCGGCGAGAGGCGCTGGAGGTAGTGCTCGAACTCCTCCTGGCCGACCATGTACCGGAGGCGCTTGAGGGAGGCGAGCGCGGGCTGCTGCAACTCGGGGTCGTGCAGCTTCCGGAAGAGAGTGTCTGCCAAGGAGGACATGTCCACGTGAGAGAAGTCCTCGCTGAGGATGTACTTGAGGTTGATCGTGGCGTTCATGCTGGTGTTCTTGTTGTCGTGGTTGACGCCGTACGTGGTCAGGTCCTCCACCAGGCTCTGCTTGTCTCGCGTCATGGAGGCAAAGGCCGTCAGCAGCTGCACCGTTGACTTCTGTAGGGTTGTTCTCGGGTGTCCTAGATTGGGCACAAGGCGAGGAAGCACGATGGACACGCAGGTATCGAGGTCCTTCTTGAGGTACGGCAGAAGGTCGTGGATGAGGAGCGTCGATTCGTTGCGGATCTCCCAGACGTCGTCCGCGAGCAGTTTGTACAACTCCTGAAAGAATCCCAGCTTGTTGAAGTTGGACGGGATGGTGCTGTGTTTCTTCAGCTCGCTCTTGAGGCTGAGGATGAACTCCGTCTTGTCCCTCGAGGAGCGCAGGTCGTCCTCGTCGGCTCCCTCAGGAAGGTCGGGCTGACTCGTGGGGGTGAAGGTGTACTGGGAGAGCTGGTTCATCCCGAGGGTGGCGAGGGGCTCGAGGCCGTTCTCATAGATGCCGCTGTCGTCGAACTCGCTGCGGTTGCGGCTGCGGGGCACGGCCGAGGACGGGAGTTTGTCGGAGCCCTTCTGGCGGGTGGAGAGTCTGGCGGAAGCTCTGATGTAAGAGTCGGGCTGGCGGTCGTCCCGGGTGATGACCGCGTAGGAGGCGGGGGGCACCGGGGAGGAGGAGGGGGGCAAGGTCACCAGGGCCTCGCTCGGGGAAGACTCCAATACGTCGCCCGGCGGAAGGTCGTTCTCGCAAGTGGCCATCGCGCGCCTCGGCTGCTCAACCGCGCGGGGTTTTCTGGGCAGGAGGACATAAGGGGTCGTAGAAGGTGGAAGCAGCTTTTTCCTCGTTATTGATTTTCATCACTTAGTTTTCATTACTTTTCCTTCATTATTTTATTTTCCGTTATTCATTGTCTAGTGTTTATTTTTCTGTGCTTGTTTTTGGTACTTATTTTTTAGTAGTGTTTGTTCTTCAGCACTTATTTTCCAGTACCTATTTTCCAGTACCTGTTTTCCAGTACCTATTTTCCAGTACCTATTTTCCAGTACCTGTTTTCCAGTACTTGTTTCCCAGTACCTATTTTCCAGTACCTGTTTTCCAGTACTTGTTTCACAGTACCTATTTTCCAGTACCTATTTTCCAGTACCTGTTTTCCAGTACTTGTTTCACAGTACCTATTTTCCAGTACCTATTTTCCAGTACCTATTTTCCAGTACCTATTTTCCAGTACCTGTTTTCCAGTACTTGTTTCCCAGTACCTATTTTCCAGTACCTGTTTTCCAGTACTTGTTTCACAGTACCTATTTTCCAGTACCTATTTTCCAGTACCTGTTTTCCAGTACTTGTTTTCCAGTACCTATTTTCCAGTACCTGTTTTCCAGTACTTAATTGCCAGTACTTGTTTCCAATCCTTGTCTTTCAGTAGTGGTCTTTCAGTCCTTGTCTTTCAGTAGTGGTCTTTCAGCCCTTGCCTTTCAGCAGTGGTCTTTCAGTACTTCAGTTCTTCAGCGCTCAGATCAGCCTGAGACGACAGACGGAGTCTTCGGATGAACCATCCTCCTCCTCTCCTAATTCTTGTGCCATCCTCACCTTGGAAAAGGAAAAGAGAAACAGAAAAGGTAAGTATTTTGGCAAAGTATTCTTATGAATTATTTAAATAGATACAAAGGAAGACGTGAATTATCATCATTCATACATACATATTTTTATCATGATCGTGTTTGATAAGAAAAGAAAAAAAATATTTTTTTTTCAGTTGAATTGAAAACAACTTTCTAGGAATTAAAAATATATATAATTGAATGAAAGATGATGATGCTATTAACTGAGATCATTACATGAAAGTCTAATTGAATGACAATTATAATGTTAATGTTATTGATTATAATGATAGTAAAATAATTATTACAATAATGATACAAGAGCAAAAACAATAATAATAACAAGATAACAGTAACGATAAGGATAAAATTAAGTACAATGATAATGCGAATAGAAAATATAATAACAGTAATAACAATTATTATGATAATAGTGGTAATAATGAAATTATAGAGATGCTAATAACAGTGATATTGATGATAACCAACAAAAAAAAAATAATAATAATAACATTAATAGGGATAATGATGATAATAACAATAAAGATAATGATGATAGTGATAACCATACTAATCTATCATGATGATTATAATGATAACAACTATAATGATGATAATAATAATGATATTACTTATAATTACAATAACTATGATGATAATTATAATCATGATAATAATAATGATAAAATCATAATGGTACTGATAATGATATCATCAATATTGATAATGATAATAATGTTGAGGTCATCGTCCAGCTTCATAGGGCCTTCGGATATCGCTTTTTTTGCTCCAATTATTTCTGAAGTCTCTAATGTGAATCTTGTTTTCAATCGCAAACATCTGGTTTGGGATTTAAAGTCTCGATAACAAGGAGGGAGCAAAAAGTAAATTATGAAGGAAATTATGGGTAAGACAAGCAAAAATACAATGACGATGAATTAAAAAAAAAATGCAATAAACACCTCAACAAATCAACGTATCCGGGCTAAACCGCCAACTTAAAAAAAATCCACGGGAATCATTGCCAGGTTTCGGCAAACCCTAACATACCTAACCTAACCTAACCTAGCCTAACCTAACCTAACCACAAACCCCACCTAATCTCACCTATAATTCATAGCGTTCAAACCTTATATAATCCACTAGCTACGCCCCTTGCATTCCCAGGGGACCAGACCCTAGGTGGATGAGGGATATAACCTTGGCGCTGAACCTGTGTTACTACGTATATGAATCGCTAAGAATCGCCGAATTTTCATGTTTCTTTAGTTCCGCCAATCATGTCTGGTTCGTTTGCGCTCTTTTCACCACAATTTCGCCATTTGGGACAGTCGATGGGTCCTGATAGCATACTAATATTGTCCGAAAAATGTCCTATAACCTAAAAAAAAAAAAACAATATATATATGAAACCTTTTTTCTCTAACGATCAACGAAGAATTGTGGGTCGAGGAGCTGTCAAATCTCTGTCAGATAATTGTGGATAATTACATTGATAATCGCAAAAACCTGTTAAAAAATAACACAAAAAAGAATGCACGGAATACATGTTAATTAAAGAAGGTATATTTGTACCTAAAAAAAAATCCTCTTCATATGTGCATAGTAATGATGATAGTGATGATGATGATGATGGTGATGATGATGATGATGGTGATGATGATGATGATGGTGATGATGATGATGATTATGATATATGATACTGATAGTTATAATGATATGAATGATAAGGATATGGTATTAATAACAATAAAGTCAATGATAATAATAATGATGAGATGTATGTTAATAATGATATGATGGCAATAATAATAATTATAATAATTATAATAATAAGATGCATGATAACGATGATATGATAGCAATAACAATAATGGTAATATTGTTAGTGATGATAATAATATTAATGATAATAATGATGATAATAACGATAATGATAATAACTTGGTATTAGTATTATAAACTGTATGCCATTCTTCTTATCCATGTGGAGAGACTTCCCACCAGTTTGCAAGCTTATTCATATTAATTCCTCTATGTTACATAAAAATCACTTTGAACACACTCACATTGAAAATCACTACATGCATTGCAAACACATCCACAGATAAGATCTCAGCGAAAACAGTCCATTAAGCGAAGGGACCAGCTTACGTGTGACCAACGTATCGGGGTCGCTCGCTGTTACTGCGAGAACTGCGCACGCACGAAGCGCTAATAAGGTGCAAATAAGCTCTTACGTGACACGACCTGAAAAGCTCTCGTTGGACGAAATATTTCTTGTACTTTAATTCTTGTGTTTTCCTGTATGTATAAAAGTTGTAAGAGCACAATATTTTAGCTATTTTCTTATATCAGCTACTTTGTTCCCCCACGGACTGACTCGGGAAGAATTCTATAAAGGCATTGATATATTATATGATAACTTGATATTATATTTGTAAAGGGTTGCTTAATTGCCTTTTATATGATTTTGATAATCATTTATTCATCATTAGTATTTAACTATACTGTTGACTTATTTAAATACGATCTCCTTGAGTGTAAACCTTAAGTGTTCCCTCACTTGTTTCCAAACAATACATGTGGTTGGTCACTATATCGATGACACTGCTTGCGTAAGCAGTGAAATTTTACCTGCTCGTGAATTTGTTTTTGTTTGTTAGTTTTGTATTCATTTACTTTGCTTGTTTATTTTTTGAGTGTGACTTACATTACGTGCGTTAAATAGAAATTGATTGTTTTTATAAATTCTAGCCTTTTTTGTGTGTGTTGTATAGTGTGATGATAATACGCCACTAGCCTCCAAACGACCGAGTGTGCCACGCCCCCTATCTTCTACTGGCCCTGATTTGTGTGCTATCATTAATGTGGTGTCGGTTTATCAAATTCATTTTTTTTGTTTATGTTTATTAAGAATAAACTGTACCTTTGGTTATATTCATCCTCACAATACATATATGAAAAAGAAAAACTTGCAAATAAGGCCAATTAAAAGAAAAGTCCGTACAATACTATACATTATACATCGTAGGATTCAAAGCGTGGAATGCAAGGGAACTTGATCTGTGCAACCCGATATTCACATGACGATTGCAATCCCGCTTTTGTTCGCTGTATATTACATGCACTGCAACCTCATCACATCATTCTATGCATGTATTGTGTGTTGTTAATCACCACTTATCACGTAATAGAAAAGAGAAACAGAAAATGTATTTTAGCAAAGTATATTTATAAATGATTTAAATGGATACAAAAGAAGACGTGAATTATCATCATTCATCCATACATATTTCTATCATGATCGTATTTGATAAGGAAAGTAATTTGTTAGCAATATTCCTGACCAGCTCTGTCAGTTTTCCTTCCTTACAACTGACATTCTAGCACCAGCTCGGAGGGCGCGAGGGCGTCCTTGTGCGCCCCTTGGCCGTCCGCAGAACTTCCTCACTCAATTGGCCAAAGAACTCTTAAGGCTTGTACTTGCGCCGCATCAGCCTTTGCAGCCTATATATATATATAATATATATATATATATATATATATATATATATATATATATATATATATATATATATATATATATATATATATATACATATATATATATATACATATATATATATATATATATATATATATATATATATATATATATATATATATATGCATATATATATGTGTGTGTGTGTGTATGTGTGTGTATACATGTATGTATGTATGTACACACACACACACACACACACACACACACACACACACACACACACACACACACACACACACACACACACACACACACACACACATATATATATATATATATATATATATATATATATATATATATATATATGTGTGTGTATGTATATGTTGTCAAAAGCACAATAATTTCACATCGGCCATTCACAAACATGAGCATGCAGCATATTCAGTACAAGTCTTGATGATGTTATTTTATTCATACCAACCCTGGCAACAGTTTGGTTTGGTATCGGTATTTTTTTCTTCTCCCTCTTTTTTGTGCTCTTTATGCTCGTTAGAGAGAGAGAGAGAGAGAGAGAGAGAGAGAGAGAGAGAGAGAGAGAGAGAGAGAGAGAGAGAGAGAGAGCGAGAGAGAGAGAGAGAGAGAGAGAGAGAGAGAGAGAGAGAAAGAGAGAGAAACAAAGTGAGAGAAAGAGAGGAAGAGAGAGAGAGAGAGATAAAGAAAAGAAAAAGAGAAAGGAAAGATAAAAAAAAAAAATTAAAAAAAAAAAACAGGAAAGAAATTAATAACGAAAGAGATCAATCACATGATAGTGACATTATAGTTAATACAAAAAAATAAATAATAATAATAATAATAAAAAAATCGACATGATGAAAATTATAATCGAAAGAAAGCAGGATGTAATAAAAGGTTTTCCCAGGGTGTGGCGAGGGTGAGCGGCTCAAATACACTGAAGGGCAGTGTTGACCCTGGGGTCTAGATCAACAAGGTTGTTGTATGCGAGCCTCTTCCGCACGCCCACGCATGACAAGATAGCTCTCCCCCCCCCCCTCGTCCCCCTCTCTTCGGCCTCCTCCCCTCGTCCTCTGTTTCATTTTTTTCTCTCTACATTTTGTTATCATTGGTGCCTTTTTTTGTTTTCTTTTCTCAACTGTCACAATAAATATGTATATATATATATATATATATATATATATATATATATATATATATATATATATATATATATATATATATATATATATATATACATTTATATATATATATATATATATATATATATATATATGTATATATATATATATATATGTATATATATATTTATATATATATTTATATATATATATATATATATATATATATATATATATATATATATACATATATTTATATATATATATATATATATATATATATATATATATATACATATATATATACAGACAGACAGACAGTCAGAGAGAAAAGAAAATCAATACTCTTTGTCTCTTTCTCTCACTCTCTCTCTATCTCTCTCTCTCTTCCTTTCGTCTCTCTCTCTATCTCTCTCTCTTCCTTTCGTCTCTTTCTCTATCTCTCTCTCTTCCTTTCGTCTCTCTCTCTCTCTCTCTCTCTCTCTCTCTCTCTCTCTCTCTCTCTCTCTCTCTCTCTCTCTCTCTCTCTCTCTCTCTCTCTCTCTCTCTCTCTCTCTCTCTCTCTCTCTCTCTTTCGTCTCTCTCTCTCTCTCTCTTCCTTTCGTCTCTCTCTCGCCCTCTTTCTCTCCTCTCTTCAGATGAGTAGATAGACAAACAGACAGAAAAGGAGGGAAAGAAAGAAAAACAAAGATTTAGATATAATCCGATAATCCACTTGCCAGATATACATATACAAATCAAATCTCAGTGAAATAACATAATTTACTCCATCATACGATCGATTTAATCTGTGATCTGATACATTTTTCCTTTCGTTTTAAGTGTAACTGACACCCTAAGACCTACAGAGTGTGGTAAAAATAAAACTTTAATCATGATTACCCCTTGAAATCCATAAGACCGCTGTGCATACTCATAAAAGTTCTTTTTCGTAATAGATTATCAGCAAATTTTCTCTCCCTTTTTTCGCTCGTTCGCAACCAGCGGCCAAGGTCAAGGCTAAATCAGTGACGGCCTATGTAAACACAGCTGTCATTACCTTGCATTCTGATTGGTCGAGAAAACATCTTTCGGGGATCGTTTAGAGGGAAATAACTGCCCCATTTTTCTTATCGTGAGGGAACGAATGTGATTTTTGTTTTGTTTATTTTTTGTAAATGTTTTTTTTTCTATAAACGAACGAATTCAGAACTGTCCTATATATTCCTTTATGCTAGTGATGGCTTGGTAACGTTATTTGTAGTAATGCTAAGAAGAGAGTATGCTTGTATTTGCCGCAATTTACGCTACTAATATCATTATAAC
>BOPN01002722.1:122500-127500 GCA_017312705.2 Penaeus japonicus | reverse complement strand
TTTTGCATACATGTATAGTGAAACTCAAAATCACAGATAAACATTTTTTTTAATAAAAAAAGAAAAAAAAAAGAAATAACATATACACCCTATATTTTTCTTTGGTCTTGATAATTCAAATATAAAAAGTTTTCAGTTGATTATGAAAACCTGCACAATTAATTAAATACAAGTTTCACACAGCTTAACACATTTGCAAACTTATTTTTTCCATTCTACATGTCTTGGAACATCTATTGCAAAAGATTACAAGATAATAAGGAGTTACTTTACCCCATCTCTTTATGCAACTAGTCAATCAAATAAACAACACACACCTGATCTGAATCGAACTGCGAATATGAACCTTGACCACCAACATCGAGCTGTGGTGTGGGACTGGTGCCAGGCACTGTGTTCTGGCCAGACTCAAGAACCTGCACGGCATATGCTGCCTCGGAATACAGATCCACAGGTTCAAGTGGTTGTGTCAAGGGCCCTGCCTCAACAGGAAGGTCCTCTAGGCCCTCCTGTGCCCCACCATTGGAAGTGGGAACCAGAGCCTGCTGGGGTTGTTCCTGAGGGGTGAAGTAAATGGTGGTCAGCTCTTCCTTTGTGGCTGACTCCATCTCCGTCCACATGAGGTCTGCTGGCTCCTTCTGCGTCTCCGTCGGTTCTCTTTCGCTTTCCGAGGCCTCGTCCAACAGCTGGTGCTCGGCCACCTGCCCTCTCTTCCTCTGGGGCTTCCGGTTCCCTCTCTGCTGCCCAAGAAGCTCATTCACATAAGAGGTGAGGCCAGCTGGCATGGCAATACCTGAAGACTCTACCTTGGGCACCGTGGCAAAGCCGTGGGTAACATGATGAGCACGGATCTAGGGGAGAAGGAGAGCATTCAAATATTGTATTTCTTTTTGAATTATGAATGGTTCTTGTTGTAAGGTAGATAATAATTTTGTTGATGATGATGATGATGATGATGATGATTATGATGATGATGGTAGGTTGGTGATGGTGATGATAATAATGATAATAATGATGGTGATGATGATAATGATGATGATGGTGATGGTGATAATGATAATGATAGTGATGGTGGCAGTGATGGTGATTGATAATAATAGGGAAGATGAAGATGATAGTAGTAACAGTAGCAATGATAAATATTGTTTAATAATAAAATACACCTAACAGAAAGAGAAATGTAACAACATTGTAAGGATAATAATTGTCATGAGCATCATTATATCAAACTGCAGAAGACAACAACAACTCTTCTTTTAATAGTAAATGACAGTACAGTAGGCTAATCCACAAAGGAAACTAAACAAAAGAACTAAACAAAAACAATTTTCCACTCACCTCATTCTGGCCAATGGCAGTGAAGTTACAGTATCCGCATTTGTAGGGTTTGTATCCATAATGACTGTACAGGTGTCGCCGTATGGATGGCGTGTGGATCTGCAGTTGCTTGTAACAAATGGGACAATGGAATGTTGAGGGCCCTGCAGCCACACTTGATGGTACAGATGAGGTAGTTGGAAGGGAATGGCGGTCACCTATTTTATTGGCAGTCTTTTTGGTAACAGCAACTGGAGCCTCGGAAGAATTGCCATTAGATGGCAATATTCTGTGGGAAATGTTGGTGCTGTTGCTGTCTTTTAAGGAACCTGCAGCATCTGGAAATGTTATGAAGGTTGCACCGTCTATTTTGTTGGCTCTGGGTGGAGGTCGTTCTTCACTGGGTTGGCTCATCTTTGCAGAAGTCTGTTGCGTTCCTTCTGTGGTGACTCCTGCTGTCTCAGGTGACAACTTTAGAATGATGCAAGGCCGACTCGGGTGGCAGAAGGTATTGTGCACTCGGATCTTGCTCTTCTCAATTGACCTGTATGAGCAATAGCCGCACTTGAAAGGCTTGACGTGGAAATGCTTTTTTGCGTGCTTGTAGAATGCCCGATATGTTGTAGTCACTCCACATTCGTTGCACTTGACCCTTCCTCCGCTCTTTTTCTTCATCATGAGCCGTACTTTCTCTGAGCTGAAATAGTCACTATTGCTGTAATCCAGTCCAAGCAAGTCTCTTGTCATGACACCAGGTGTGGCCGATATTGGGCTGCTGAGGCGCTGCACAAGAGAGTCCGTAAGGAAGGCAATGTGAGTGTGAAGAGTGTTCTCTAAGCCATTTGATGGACTGGCTTCAGAATGTTCAATTCTAGGAGTTTCAGGTGTAATGAGCTTGCTTGTAGGTTTTTTCGTCACTGTGGATTCAATCATATTCAAGTCTTTTTCATTTTCAGACTGAACTTTTTCATTTTCAGACTGCACTGGTAAAGAATGATTTATTGTATTCTCTCTTTTAGCTTCCATATAAACAGAGGCAGCTTCAGTACAAAATTCTCTTTCAGAAATTTTGTGCTCTAGTTTTTCATGTTTTTCAAATTTAGGAGATTCCTTTATAGTAAAACCGTCATAGTCACTTGCACACAACTCAATAACAACAGTTTTATCACTACAATCATCACAGTCTAACAATACAGAACTAATAGAACAAGATGAGTTTTCAGAATTTTTAGAATCAAGACTAGTCTCTTCTCTATTTATAATTGTGTTAATATTCTCTGGTTCTGATACTATACTACGTAATTTTTTCATATCTGTCCAAATTTCGTTCACATTCACACACCTGCTTTGGGGTGCATGTTTGACTTTAAATGTCTTTACCTTTATAGATTGGTTTTCAGGCTGAAGTTCAAAATTTGGCTTGAAATTACAAAGTTCAGGATTCAAGGATTCAACATCATTGGTTTCTCTCTGAAGAGACGATTTTGCAATTGCATCAACACTGTAATTCAAAATTTTCTTTGAACTGGGCTCATCAAACCCTGGTGCATCTGTGACTTCTGTTTCCCTCTGTGTTACAAAATCTGTGGTCCTTTTTTGTGAATTTGTCTTCATGTCTTGTGTTATCAATGATCCTCTTTTACCACAAGAAGAAACAACACCTTTTGTCATCTGCTCAAGTTCATTACTTCTTGTTTGACCATATTCTTGCTGACCATGCAAACTGTTCACAACCTGATCTTCTGCCATAACACTTAGGGTCTTATAAGTCAAACATTCAAATTTTTTAGCAAACGAAGCTGAAGAACCAGCCAACAAAACCTTTTCGTCAAGGCAATCAACATCAAATTGAGCTGATGTTGTGCCAGTGCTGAGAGACCTTGTTCCTGTATCATCTTTGTCACTGCCCTTGCTTGGTTGAGACGACTGAGTTTCCATACTGACATTGCTCTTGAATCCTTCATCCCCTAAAGATGGCCATTCACAATTTTCTTTCTTGGTCCTTGATTCATAGCGGTATGGAGCCTTGAAATTCTTGTCATTCTCAACAAGTGCTTCTTTACCCTGTGAAATGGAACCTTACATAACACTCACATAACACACTTCACCTGGCATTTTGACATTCTTAACACAATGGCAATAGTTGAGAGTAAATGTTACAAGAAATTCAGTAGTTGTGAGAGCTGACAATACTAATGTGTGACCTTCCAGCAGGTGCATTTACTGTTTTGTCTGCCATAGGTTTCATTTCATGTCTTCTTAATGACAAGAACTATACCACATTAAGTGCTTATAATAAAGGGTATATCAAATATCAGATCCTTTCCTAAACTTTGTGACTATCTACCTGGGCATCAATGAGAAAAATGAACAAAGCATGGAAGTCAAACCTTCTTTGCTCTGTAAAACAGTTTTTCAGAGAAACATTTGACAGAATCTTGCTAAATGGCACTGAGAGTTGGACACTGAATAACAGTCATGAAAGATCATATACCCATATGTTAAGACCTACATTCAGCATACAATGGAAACTGCACATAATCAATAAAGAACTTTATAGAAAACTACCAAAATTATCAGATACTTTATGTGAACACACTCAGATTTGCTGGCCACAGCTAGATGATTAAACAGCAAATTGCCTCTCATGCTTCACATACCCAGAGATCATGGAAAGAGAAATTGGTTTGCTTCCAATTAAGCTGAAGACTTCTGTGGAGAACAGAGTTGCATGGAAGCTACTCGAGCAGTTTGGGGAAAAAAGACAGATTGTTGATAATGATGATCTATATAAGCCTTATCATCCATGGGTCCTGTTTCTATATGCTTTATTTGCTGTCATGATATTCACCCACCCCTCCAAAAGAAGTAGAAGAAGAAGAAGAAGAAGAAGAAGAAGAAGAAGAAGACAGGGAGGGAGGGAGAGGGAGGGAGGGAGGGAGGGAGGGAGGGAGGGAGGGAGGGAGGGAGGGAGGGAGGGAGAGAGAGAGAGAGAGAGAGAGAGAGAGAGAGAGAGAGAGAGGGGGAGGAGATGTCAGAACATCTACCCTAACTGGCTGAACTTATAGTTGTTTAAGTGGAATGCAGTTAAAGATTAAGTGTACATGCCTAAAGAGCTACACAAATGTGCTCATATTTCTTCATAACATCAAAGTTCCACATTGAGACATTTTGGGCAATCACTCATCAATACAGGTTGCACATATTGATACTGACTAAAGTGGAATGTAACAAAATCTCTAGAAACTGCATTGCAATGCAATCTGCCCTTGAACTATTTTCAAATCCTTTCGATGAGTCTTGTGCCTATTTATGTGCTCATGGATCAGCAACTGCAGTTGGTGTTAGTGCTGCAGATGATACTACATCTGGTAATACTTCTAAGGTTAGAACTGAAGATGGTGCTGGTTCTTAACCCATTGTGAACGGGGGATAGATTCGCTTACCCAGTCTCCAGGAAGGATTTTATTTCAGAGCGAGACAGCTTCACACAACATACCTTGACTTTTCCCACTCTCTTTTAGTCACTTATTGTAAAGCTAGAGCCAATTTAATTTTTGAGTGTTTTACTGTATTTAGATTTGTATGTCATATCACAGACTGTAGTTGACTAAAATTGTGGTTTAAGGTCATTATCAGCTCATTAATATTTTTATACTCAGTGTGATAAAAGTATTGTTGTT
>BOPN01002722.1:115000-117500 GCA_017312705.2 Penaeus japonicus | reverse complement strand
AGGGGGAGGGTAGGGGGGAGGGGGAGGGGGAGGGGGAGGGGGAAGGGGAGGGGGGAGGGGGAAGGCAGAGGGAGAGGGAGAGGGAGAGGGAGAGGGAGAGGGAGAGGGAGAGGGAGAGGGAGAGGGAGAGGGGGGGAGAGAGAGAGAGAGAGAGAGAGAGAGAGAGAGAGAGAGAGAGAGAGAGAGAGAGAGAGAGAGAGAGGGAGAGAGAGAGAGAGAGAGAGAGAGAGAGGGAGAGGGAGAGGGAGAGGGAGAGGGAGAGGGAGAGGGAGAGAGGGAGAGGGAGAGGGAGAGGGAGAGGGAGAGGGAGAGGGAGAGGAAGAGGCAGAGGGAGAAGCAGAGGCAGAGGGAGAGGGATAAGGAGAAAAAGAGAAACAGGGAGAAGGAAAAGAATAAGAAGATGGAGAGGGAGAGAGAAAAAGACACTCTTCGGATATATACCTAATGAAATGAGGGGATCTTTCTCATCACCACCAATCTGGATCGCCATATCAATAAAACTGTCTAGTTCCGCAGAAGTAACTCGGGATCCATAAGGCCTGTGGGATACAGAGACATTCACATATTCACTTTCCAGTTTCATCTTTTATCTATATGAGAAAAAAAGCATTACCAAAAAAGAAAAAAAAATGATAACAATAATAATAATCTATTCAGAATGAGTAACTAATATTTCATATCCATTCTGCTAACAAAATGTGAAACCTAGCAATACTTACACTAAGGAAAAGCTTATTTTTAAATTGTTCTTACTCTATATAATATATGTACATATATATATATAATATATATATATATATATATATATATATATATATATATATATATATATATATTTATATATATATATATATATATATTTATATATATAAATAAATATATATATATATATATATATATATATATATATATATATATATATATATATATATATATATATATATATATATATATATATATATATACATATATATATATATATATATATATATATATATATATATATATATATATATATATATATATATATATATATATATATATTTATTTATTTTCCATCATTGCCAATCATTTTTAATTCATGTCTGATAATATTATATCGATAGCAACTAAATTATTCTTTATCTGTTATACAACTGTTCTGAATAATAAGTAAAATACTTTTTTTAATCATGAACATGCACTTTACCTCCGTGCTCCTTTCACAACACTTCCATCCACTGTTGACTCCAGCACAGAAGGGGCATAACGTCTTCCATGCCTCTGAGCTGTCTCCCTCCAGTCTGAAGCAAATTCTGCATGATCTTCCATAAATCCTGAGACTTGGTATTGAGGCCGTTTCAACTTATCAACATTCTTACCACTTCTCGCCTTCGCGTTTCCTTGCTGGACAAAGTCTGCAACAGTGTCATTGGAAGAAACCAACTTCCTGAGGTTTCCTGATGTCTGTAATGTACTTGGTGGAACTGCTGGGGATCCCTGAGTTTTCTGTGGTATTCTTCTTGAACTGGGAGTGATATGGTTATTTTCCGATCTTTCTGCTTCTCTAGGTTCTGTTTCATTTTTACCTTGGGCTGGCAGGTGCACAATCTCCAGGAATGTTTGTGTGGATGCATTCTTAGAATCACTCTCCGACAATGAGACATACCGCGCATCTTCTGTGAGAGGAAATTCCGCATTGTTCAAGTTAAACACCGAAGACAAATTCTCTCCTGTTCCATTGACGATATTTTCTGGTCTGCCTACAATTCCCACTTCTGGGACAAATGAAAAGGACTGTGTAAGGCTAGTCCCAGCTGCATCCACACTGCAGACAGGCAAGTCTATATCCCCGCCAGAGGAAGCCTTGGCACACGTATCATTATGATGCGAGTCCTTGTCACCGTTTTCTACGTGTTCTTGGGATTTTGATCTCCTGGGCCTTGAAGAATAGACACGGCTAACCTTTTTTTGTCTGGTCCTCTGGGTGTATTTATTTTGCATATTGGATGATATAAATCATGAAAATAACAATTAGGTGAAAAACAAATCAGAGAATAAATCATCTTTCTTTCTCATGTGCCATGTCATCTTTACACCTTTAAGGAAACACAGCTCAACATCTTACACTGATCAATAGAGTAATACTTTCTTGTAATTCCATCGTTTACAACCAGTCATCAAATCCATCTTTCCTAACACCATTTTTAATTTCTAGACAGTGTCTTTCCTGAAGCATACTGTAAAGGAAAAATCAATAATCATCATTAATTACATTTATTGGATATATTTATATCTGTTTATATCATTATTAACCCGTTCCCGACGGGGCCAATCCGGCTTAAATAGACCAAAATTCCGGGACTCTTAAACGCATAAGCCTAACGCATCGGGATTCTCGGCCGCACTGGCCGCGAGCCAGCGCTGCGCGCTGGCTCCTCCCGCGCCCCGGGCTGGACAAAGTAACGCGTCCCCGTCGTGTAGCCCAAAAACCACTAGACGTGTTATCTTGTCATCCGTC
>BOPN01002722.1:77500-87500 GCA_017312705.2 Penaeus japonicus | reverse complement strand
GGAGGGGAGGGAGGAGGGTCGGGGTTCGGTATCTGTCCGGGGTGAGCTGTTGGGAGGGGGGGGGGGTAGGGGGTTACCTTGCCATCCTTTCAACCCAGATGGCGGGTTTTACCAAAAACTTAATGGTGACTTCCAAATGTTGTAGTGACTACACAAACAAACACACACATAGGTCCTTACACTTACACACACGCACACATGCCAACACAGATATACACGGCTAATTTCAAAGGTTCCTTTAAAAAATATTTCTCTCGTTTATATACTTATATCACATGTCATAATCACACAGCCATATTTACAGGTAAATGCACATGCGCGAACCTTCATTTGCATTGTGATACGATTTATGCTTTTAAAAAATCCTATGCAGTGAGACTCTTTATAGTCCAACGTACCCTGAAGACTACCAACTGTCGTGGGATTTCCCTCCAAATTTTGAATTTGAATTCCGACATTGCCTAACGTAAATCGTAATAAACCGACAGACGCAGGTAAAGAACTGATTGCTAGCAAGGCCTTTGGTTACTGGTGCAGATAATGTGTGCATGGCGTTTCTGAGACTTGCATATATGTAGCATATTCTATATTCTTACTTTTGATTATGTGTCTATTGTTAAGATAATGATTGATCATATTAATAATCACATCTCGTTGAGCGATAGCGGCGGCTCGAACCCAGACTGATCAAGTTACATCGAAGAAGAGAACAACATTTACTGAGGCACTGGACAAGACAAAGGCCCCCTGGCGTTGGCACTCATCGCGTTCAGAAGACGCGAGGGAGTTCTCAAGTGCCTGCCCGTCTTGTCAGAACGCCTTACACTTGTTTCTTAAAGCTGGACACTTAACCTTGGCGCGGATATTAGAAGGAGAACTGAAGATGATGGATAGAGATGGAGAGGTTGAAGTGCTCCTTTTTATGCTTTGCTGTTGCCACTTTTACGCGATACATTTGTTGAACATGGAACTAATAACAACAAGCTGAAAGAGAGAGAGAGAGAGACAGAGACAGAGACAGAGACAGAGACAGAGACAGAGACAGAGACAGAGACAGAGACAGAGACAGAGACAGAGACAGAGACAGAGACAGAGACAGAGACAGAGACAGAGACAGAGACAGAGACAGAGACAGAGACAGAGACAGAGACAGAGACAGAGACAGAGACAGAGACAGAGACAGAGACAGAGACAGAGACAGAGACAGAGACAGAGACAGAGACAGAGACAGAGACAGAGACAGAGACAGAGACAGAGACAGAGACAGAGACAGAGACAGAGACAGAGACAGAGACAGAGACAGAGACAGAGACAGAGACAGAGACAGAGACAGAGACAGAGACAGAGACAGAGACAGAGACAGAGACAGAGACAGAGACAGAGACAGAGACAGAGACAGAGACAGAGACAGAGACAGAGACAGAGACAGAGACAGAGACAGAGACAGAGACAGAGACAGAGACAGAGACAGAGACAGAGACAGAGACAGAGACAGAGACAGAGACAGAGACAGAGACAGAGGCAGAGATAGAGACAGAGACAGAGACAGAGACAGAGATAGAGACAGAGACAGAGATAGAGACAGAGACAGAGACAGAAACAGAGATAGAGACAGAGACAGAAACAGAGACAGAGATAGAGACAGAGACAGAAACAGAGACAGAGATAGAGACAGAGACATAAACAGAGACAGAGATAGAGACAGAGATAGAAACGGAGACAGAAACAGAGATAGAGACAGAGACAGAAAGAGAGACAGGACAGACAGAGAGACAGACATAGAGAGAGAGAGAGAGAGAGAGAGAGAGAGAGAGAGAGAGAGAGAGAGAGAGAGAGAGAGAGAGAGAGAGAGAGAGAGAGAGAGAGAGAGACAGAGAGAGAGAGAGAGAGAGAACCATAGAGAGAGACTGACAGAGAGAGCGAGAGAGCGATAGAGTGAAAGCAAAAGCTACAAGCGCATAGAACCACCATGACCATAAGTATGAATGGACGTGGATGTGTTCATCTGAGACCGGGAGGACAGGATGCTACTTCAGAGGCAGACATGACCCAATCGCTTGCTAATTTAGTGCGGGCTTCCATGTTCCGCTTGCTTCGGGTACAAAAGTTTTTTTTCTTTTTTTTTCTTTCCCCTTCATATCGTCTCCATTTATTTATGGAATCGCTCTATACTCCTTGCTCCGCCTTACGGGTTGATGGTATTCCACAAGTAAGTGTATTTCCTTCAAGGTATATACATTTTTTTCCCCTTTTCTGAATGAATGCATTTTAGAATGGTATTGATTTGTCGTATCTCAGCGTCTCCCCTTTGTTCTCGCGTTGTTACAAGGACAATAGACCTTGCTGTATCTCACTCGCTAATGACCTCATCTATATATTTTGCGTCGGAATCATTAGATACACAAGGCAGAGGCTTGTAATTATATTAGGAGACTGTCGTGTGTGTACTAATTTGTTTCAATAATATTATAGCGCTTGCGTTGTAACCTCCGCCTCGCGGCCAGACGTACGAGGAAATTTTGCAGAATGCTTCTCCGGGGATGAATGAATGATTGCGTGACCAAATTTTATGTGTTTCTCACACCTCTTTTCGTTGGTGTACATGTCGTATCGTACATCGCATGTCATTATGACTTTGATTGTACTCACACTAAAGGGCCACTCAAAAGACACTCACATAGGGTTATGGTAGGGCGAAGACGCTTCCTATCACACCACGACAATAGATTAATGACATTCTAAACACGGGGATGTGTTAGCGACACACCACAACCGACATAAATGCGAAATCCCGGATGGCCATCGACGTACGAGAACCTGGGCCGGAGTGCTGGCAACACTGCAGCAATTCCAACAGAGTCAGTCGAAATATAACTTGAAAAGGGAGCTTGTGAACCTTGCCGATTTCTTTGCAACGAAGTGATAGTGTGACGTCATAATTGGGCGATGGATAATCCAATATCATATCTGTCTTAACCGGACGGAACAACCACGAGTGAAGTGTTTAGTGTCGCTTCGTGTGAATAGTGTTGCCTGATTTTCGGTCGTCGGAGGTCATTTCACTGGGATTGCTTTCGGAAATTATAAATTCATTCGACGCTCGTTTTCCCATTGGAGGATTCTGCAGGGAGGTACCGCCGCCGTGTTGATCAGGTCGGTTAATTACTCTCCGTTGATTGCAGCTCACGGGATGCGAAATGCACATCCTCAGATACCGAAGATGCAGCATCCTGTATATTGCAATTTTTTTCTTCATTAGATTGCACACTGTTACACTGAACATGGGGGGGAATTACCAATTTCCTTAAATAGGATAAGAAACCTGGTTAAGGAAACCCTACTCTATACTAATATAAAATAAAACGTAGTATCACATTTATTGCAAATCAAAATATCAAATCCCGCAGCGTGCAACATTCAACTGTTACACTTTTTTTTTTTGTTTCTATAACACTCTAAACCAATCTATTTCCTTCTCTTTTATCCCGAACGTAACGAAACCCGAGCGTGAATCAAGACTGCAAACTCTTGTCCATCCAACACTGAAAGCTGATGAAGCTGTCAGTGTAGTTTATCGTCCTATTCATCCCGTTAACGACGATTGGACTAGAGGAGGGGAAGAGGGGGGGGGGAGGGGTGTAGTAGAGGCGGAGGAATGGGGGGGGGGGTATAGTACAGGAGGTTGGGGGGGGGGGTAGATTGTTCCTCCACCGTAGCCTGCTAGACGTCCCTTAACGGCGGTCGTGTAGAGGGCTACTTTCAATGCTATTTACTCGGCTCTTTTGGGGTGTGTCTCACCACGTGGTAACCGGTTCTTTGTCACGTGATGTTAGGGTAACCGGGCGCATTATGTCACGTGGTAATTTGTATACGGAAGTTAGGCTAGTAGGTTAGAAGTTTAGCTAGTTCTAGGTGTTAGTTAACCGGATATATCTTGTCTCGGCAGAGAAGCGTTTCGAAATAGCTAATATATTTAACTCAAACCTCATATGTATATATATATATATATATATATATATATATATATATATATATATATATATATATATATATATATATATATACATCTCACGTTACCTATAGTACTTCCGTAAATGTATTTGAATATTCCTCTGACTAAAACTTTCGCTGTGTGACAAAATTACTTTTCCAGTAACTTGACCTCAGCTTAAAGCGTTTATAGTTTGTTGATTTGTAAGTGACCTTGTGTTTGCATCTAATTCTTGCCCCGAATATTGCATATAAACATGATATGAAACCATCATTATCCTGATTATTTTACTGTTCATTCTACATTACATTACATTATATTATATTGTTTACAGTACTGGGACGTCTTGCTAATTCCACTCTTTCCCGCTTAAACAATTTCCATAAATTATTAATATTATCATAACTCACTTGAAAAAACAAGCAAACAAATTCGTTTTATCGTTTTGGTGCGAATCCCCAGCGGAAAATCTTATCAAAGTGTTGGCAGTTTATGAAACAGTTCAGTGATTTTGAATAATGATTTTGAAACTGAAATATATCATGTTCATAATGGTTGATTAGGGAAAGTACTGGTGGATGTATTGAATGATGCTTTATCATTGTGATATACGCGATATGCATATGATGTGATATGCATATGATGTGATATGCATGTGATGTGATATGCATATGATGTGATATGCATATGATGCGATATGCATATGATGTGATATGCATATGATGTAATATGCATATGATGCGACGTTCTTGTATATACAGATTTATATGTTTAGTATGAATATATTTTTTATATTATTATAGGATATATTTCTATATATTATCATATCATTATATGATATATTTCTTATATTATTATGCGATATATTTCTTATAAGTAATACATGCTAAACAGCATATATTTCTTATACAATAAAGTCCGAAAAAATGGTGAAAAAGTGAACAGAAAATTTACCAGTCAAATGTATCTATTTATGCACATAGTCCCAGCTGTAATGGCAATTTTTTCCAACATTTGTGTCATAATTTCCGAAACATATATTAGAAAGCCCCAGGTTAATGACATACTATCAAAAGTAAAGTTTGTACCTGTCATGACCCAAGTGATGGATTATGACAGGCTGAAATACACTGGAGCTTTGTCATTGTTTACAGATAAAAAAAAAAAAGTTTATTTTTGAAAAAATGGGATGAATGTTAGGGGATATAAACTATCGTTTGTTCTTTTGATCAATTATCTGAAACAGAAATGGGAGTTCACTTTTTTGCGTTTTCAAATAACAGAGTTGCTTTTTTATTTGTGCATGCCTGGCAATGTACACAAAGAACCTTTTTTTTTTAGCTTGTAAAGTCAATATGCATATACCTATTTTATGTCAGCCTATATATTTTTTTCTGAACATGTCATATATATATATATATATATATATATATATATATATATATATACATATATATATATATATATATATATATATGTATATATATATATATATATATATATATATATATATATATATATATATATATATATATGTATATATATATATATATATGTATATATATATATATATATATATATATATATATATATATATATATATATATATATATATATATATATGAAATATATAAATATATAAATATGTAAATATATGAATATATGAATATATAAATATATAAATATATAAATATATAAATATATAAATATATAATATATAAATATATAAATATATAAATATATAAATATGTAAATATGTGAATATATAGCTATATAAATGTATGAATATATATATATATATATATATATATATATATATATATATATATATATATATATATATATACATACATATATATATATATATATATATATATATATATATATATATATATATATAAATAGATAAATAAATAAATAAGTATATATATATATTTAAATAAATAAATATATATATATATATATATATATATATATATATATATATATCTTATTCATTATTTATTTAATTATATATATAACTTATTTATTTATTTATCTATTTAATTATATTATTATAAGATTTATAATATATATATATATATATATATATATATACATATATATATATATATATATATATATATATATATATATATATATATATATATATATATATATATATATATATATATATATATATATATATATATATATATATATATATATATATATGTAGGTTTGGTGTATGTGTTCTTATTATCAAAATGCGTAATGATTTGTATAATTTGTAGTTGTTGTTATTCGGGCTCAGGATAGCTGATATTATCATGTTCATCATCATCAACTTCACTATTATTACTATCAGCATCAACACCATCGTTATTACAACTCTGTCATCATCACCATTATATCCATCTTGCTAGTATCATTAAACCAGTCATAACTACATTGTCAACAGGAGTATGAAATCCATCATCATTTTACCATTGTCACCATAAGTATCATAAGTATTGTCACCATATGATACTCACCACCAATATTTGCGGCACCATCAGTATCAAGATAATATAATTATAATATTGTCACCATTAGTATAAATTTCACCATAGACCCGTTATCGTTATAGGTATCGACACTATCAGTCAACGATTATCAACTATTGGGATCACCATTGTCACCATAATTACCAACTCCATCACCATTACACCATTGTCACCAAAAGTATCAACATCACCCTTATTACTATAAGTATCAACGCCACCATTACACCACTATTAATATAAGTATCACCCATCAACATCGTCACACCAGTCACCATACATATTAAACACCAAAATTGCACCAGTCACCATCATTATCAACACGATCACCATGACCACTCACTATCTTTACCCCACTGAACAGAACACCATAAATCACAACCTTTTTTAAATCTTTATAAGCAGAAATAATCATGAAAAAAAACGTGTTTTGACGTGTTTATGCATCACCTGAGATGGCCAGAAATATCTCCTTAAAGATACTTTACCATAAAGGTTAGCCCAACACGGGTCAAATTATGGATTTCACACTCGGATGACCTATTGACCTTTTCTGCTGTTTACGTGTTGGGTCTCGTTGTTTACTGTCTATGGTGATTGGCGATGGTGGTTATGACAAGTGGTGTGAACTTATAGTGTTTATGGTGATGTTAATGGTGAGTGTTTGTTCTTGTCTTTGTTGGCATTTTTGTAAGTATTGTTAATACTGTGATTTGTGATTTCACCAGAGTGAAGTTGCAATTGAACGGTTGATTATGATAGATTGCAAGTAATGATGATGTTTTGGTAGTTGACAGTTTGGTGATGATAATAACTTGATATGTTGCATTCGGTCAACCGTCACTAACCTCTCCCGTTCAACTTTGCCTGGAAAATGCGAGTATGATTTTGAAATTGATGTTGAGAGAGATAATGAGAATGATGATGATGAGGAGGAGGATGATAATTATAAGTATGATAATGATAATGACAACAATGATGGTAAGAAAGTGAGTAATTATGATGATAATCATATTGATGTTGATAATGATAATCATATTGATAATAGTAATAATGGTAATTGTAATAATGAAATTATTATGCTTCTGCTACTATGACTGTTACTACTAATGATAGTGATATTGATGATATGCTATAACCAATGATAGTGCTGATGGAAAGGATAGTGAGAAAATGTTATTGTTCTTATTTCTATTTCCCTGTTTTTTACTATTATTTTTTATTGTTACTATGATTATTATTATGCTATGATTATGATTATTACGATTAGTATTATTGCCGTCTTCCTCCTGCTCATCATCATCATCATAAACATCACCATCACTACCACCACCACCATCACAATCATCACCACCACCACCATCACAATCACAATCATCACTATCACCACCACCATCACCACAAGATCATATTATTATCATCATGGGAAGAAGCAAAGCACATTGAACTATTTAGATTATAATCCAAACCTAAGCCAAAGTCGAAGCCAAAGCCAGTTAAAAATCCAAAGACAAAGCCAAGGTCAACAAACAGCGTGCCACAGTGACCCAGTTGGAAAGTTGTGAGTGAATAATAACTTTCCTCATATTATCAATAGGTATGCATAATGCAAAACACCGCAATATAGTGTCAAATAGTGCAATATGCTGCGAATAAGTATAGTGCAAATATACATTATGGCAAATAGGTATAGTGCACATAGGTATTATGGCAAATAGGTCTAGTATGTGCAAATGTTAACCCTACCCGACGGATAAACATTTTGGAAATAAAGAACTGTCAAATATTTATGGTTTATCTGAAGAAGATAAAAAAGAAAATAACTCGGGTTCATGAAATTCAGAGAGTATTTTTGCACATGTTTTTTCAGTTCTTATTCAGTTCTTGTTGACATTATTTTGTAGCATAGACGAAATCACGTCAAACACTGTAGTAGGAGATAGGCAAGTGCAGTAATAATATTATTCTACCTCAGTGTTATAAATGTGGAACTTGAAAAAAATGAAAATGAGCGTCAACTTACATGATGAAAATTATTCTAATAAAGAGAAGAGGAATTTTTATGTATGAGGAGTATTTATAAATTATCATCAGATTTTCAAACGATTGATCTATAAGTCGTTTGTTCTCCGGCTAGCAGCTGTGGCTGAAGAAAGCCCTTTACCTTCGATGACAAAGTCAAACTCTTGAAAAGTTACAAAGCCGAAACCAAGGCTGCGACCTTGAAGCCATGACTTCATGAAGCCGAAGCCGAAGCCGAAGTCAGATCCGTCTTCGACCCCGTGTCTGATTATTACACGTGATGAAACGAACACTCGCGCAAAATGCCACATTAAACAACGCCATTAGGATGTTGGTAAAGCCATTACTTAAATCAACTACAACAATCTATCCTTCCCCTCCTCTCCCTATCACTTTCCAAAACATAAAAAAAGCCGCAAGAACCAGGAACGCGATCTATTAATACCTGCGTTCGCCTCTTGTCCGCTCATCAGAACCATCCATTATCATACCGCTGGCAACACAACACCTCCCTGCTCATGGAATCTCTTCCTCTTTTTTCCTAACTTGGTCTTCCAGGTATCGGTATAGATCGTGGTATCAGCTCAAGTGCTTGCTTGCTTTGGGGAATTAGATCCGTTTCAGGTCCGCAAACATCGGGTTGGGTGGACCGACGCGGGGTGTTTAACGCGAATTAATTCCCGGGTACTAATGGCTGTGCTGTTTATGATGTTGAGTAGTATTACGTCAGATTATTGTTGGGGATTAGCGCGTTTTAATTTAGATATTGAGTATTAGTCTGATATCAAATGTATGACTAGAAATTATTTTGAATAGAAATGCTTAAATGGTAGGTATATTGGTGGAAATGTTTCGTTTAAACGGTCTATTGCTTGTGTAAGCAACCTCCCCCCGCCCCCCCCAAAAAAAAAAAAAAAAAAAATGAAAAAAAATCTAAAATACAAAATAAAAAATAAATAAATTCAATCTGATGTCCGTAATATTGCCAATCTTTACTCGGACATGAAATATTTTAATGATTAATTCTACGACTCGCAACCGATGCAGTTGCCTCGATAGTATATCAGATATATACAATACTGCATATTGTTCAGGGTACAGTTCAGTTTACCCCAAAGGGACGCGCTGTGTATTAACAATGACAAGTAAGCAACAAATTTATTGGTTCCGTCAATATCGCAAGACTGCTGGCTAATGTACTTTCGGTGAGCGAGGGAGGCAGGGAGCGTCACTACCGAATTTGGGTGATGCTTTATGTTACGAGGTCTGTGTGTGAATATGTGTGTGTGTGGGGATGTGTGGTGTGTGGGGATGTGTGTGTGTGTGAGAGAGTGTGTGAGTCTGTGTGAGGGTGTAGACATACACACGCGCATACACATGCACATGTACATGTACACTCACTCCATCCCTCACTCACTCCCTCCCTATCTTTCTCCTTCTCTCCCTTACTCACTCTCTCTCTCCC
>BOPN01002722.1:55000-57500 GCA_017312705.2 Penaeus japonicus | reverse complement strand
TCAGGTTTAAGCTGCAGTTCTCCGAGCCATATTTCTGAAACTCATGGCAAGGTCTGCTCCTCAAAGCCTCATGCGAAGTTCAGAGAGTTATTACCTGAAGCTCATGGCGATTTCTTTTCGCTAAACACTGAACTCTGAAGCTCATGGCAAAATATGCTCTCCAAACACCGAAGCTCATGGGAATAGTCCGCTCCTCAAAGCTTTGACTTTGAAGCTGAAATGAAAAAGATTAAGTCGCAATTGAAGACCCCTTTTAAGAGATTTGCGCCAGAAGATCACACGGTCTAAAGCTAATGGCAATGACCCTCATCTTAATCCTGAAATTCAAATGGCAACGAAGCCCCAAAGGGAAGCCCCATTTATGGCAATGAAGAGACATCACTCAAGCCTGAAGCCCGGGTTAACCTCCGCCCACTGGACACGAATCATACTAGACGCCACTAATTGGGATCTTCGTGTCAATACTAGGATGCTTCTAAGTAATGGCGATACGAGGGAATCCGGGGGCTGGGGGTGGGGGTGGAGGGCGAGGGAGGGTGGGGGGGGGAGGGCGAGGGAGCAGGGTAGGGTGAGGATGGGGTCGGGTCAGGGGAGGGGGGGGGGGGGGGTTAGTCTCAGGGCATTTAAGTGATCAACTGGGATGAATGGCTGGCTGAATGGAGGGCAGGAGAGAGGGGAAGAGGTGGAGGAAAGTGTCGAGGAGAGAGTGAGGGTATGGAAGAGGCAGAACGATATGGAGGGGAGGATTGAGAGAGAAGGGGAGAAGGTGGAGAAAACAGAGAGAAGGAGAGAGAGAGAGGGAGAGAGAGGGAGAGAGAGAGAGAGAGGGAGAGGGAGAGGGAGAGGGAGAGGGAGAGGGAGGGAAGTAGGGAGGGAGAGAAAGAGAAAGAGAAAAAGAAATATAAAGAGAAGAAGAAAGAGAAAGAAAAAGTGAAAGAAAGAGAAAGAACAAAACAAAGAGAAAAAAATAAAGAGAAAGAAAAAAAGAAAGAGAAGGAGAAAGAGAGAAAAAAAGAGAAAGCGAAAGAGAAAGAGAAAAAAAGAAAAAGAGTAAGAAAAGAGAAAGAGAAAGAGAGAAAGAGCGAGAGAGAGAAAGAGAAAGTGTCCAGCCAGTGTCAATGTACACAATTTGGTTTATTGGAGCGGTCAGTCACAATTGCTTACTGGTAGGAGCCTTGAAACCAAGTAATAGAAATGGTCTGGTAGACAGAGGAAGAAAGAGAGAAAGACTGAGAAAGAAGGAAAGAGAGTTAAAAAAAAAAAAAAAAAAAATAGGGGGGGGGGGGAAGGGGGTGGAGGAGTTGCCACAGACGAATTGAGGAAGAGAGAAAAGGGAAGAAAATTTGCCAAAGACGACGGGAAGAGATAGAGGGAAGAAAAAAACCTTGCCACAAACAAAGGGAACAGAAGAAAAGTTGCCATAGAGTAAATAAAGTAAGCGACAGCTGCAATAGAAACACTTTTAAAGTTGCAGTAAGAGTTCGTGTTGACAGGGGTGAGAGGGATGGGGAGGGGGGGGTAGGGGTGGGGGGGAAAGGGGGACGGCAATGTGGATTTAATTATTCATCGTGTAATGTAATCACTTGGTAATTAAGGATTTCATTTGTTAATGAACGCCCCCATTTTCAGAGGCTGCATTTCCGGGCGAGGGGCGGTGATGGAGCTATTTTTTTATTGGGCGGATCGGGGGGCGGGGAGGGGGAGGGGGAGGTGGGCGGGGGGCGAGGAAGGGGGGGAGGTGGGCGGGGGGCGAGGAGGGGGAGGGGGATGGGGAGAAGGAAGGGGAAGGGGAAAGAGAAGGGGAAGGGGAAGGGGGAGAGGGAAGGGGAAGGGGGAGGGGAGGAGGGGGAGGGGGAGGGCGAGGGCGGGGCTTAGTGTTGGGAAGTATATTGAGAAAGATGTGAAGGGGTTCGTGCAACGGTGTGTGTGTGTGTTTGTGTGTGTGTGTGTGTGAGTGTGAGTGTGAGTGTGAGTGTGTATACGTGTGTGTTTACGTGTCTCCTTGCTTGCCTGAATGCATATTTGTGTAAATATATGCGAACGCAGGCGTGCTTGCTTATGTATGTTCAGGCGGCCGCTGTCTGCGTCCTTACCCCCATGTTAGTTAGCAAACATAGACGATATTTACATGCAACATCTTGCCATTCTTGCACGCCTCTGTCTCGCATCAGATATCGATTTTAAGATCGCTTCGCGAGTTTACTATCTTCAGTTGAATAACGGAGTCATTTTCTCAGAAATTCTTTTACTTATAGAGAAAAAAAAGAGGAGAGAGAGAATGAGGGAGAGGGAGAGGGAGAAGGAGAAGGAGAGGGAGAGGGAGAGGGAGAGGGAGAGGGAGAGGGAAAGGAAGGGAGAAAGAGAAAGAGAAAGAGAGAGAGAAAGAGAAAGAGAAAGAGAAAGAGAAAGAGAGAGAGAGGGGGGGAGGGGAGAGAGAGGAAGAGGAAGAGGAAGAGGAAGAGGAAAAACGAAGAAGAAGAAGAAGAAGAAGAAGAAGTAG
>BOPN01002722.1:25000-30000 GCA_017312705.2 Penaeus japonicus | reverse complement strand
TTATTATTTTTTTAAATTATTATTATTATTGTTTTTTCATTGTTCCTATCTATTCGTCCATTCCTTCATTACAGCGTGAGGCCAATAAATCCCAGAACAAACAGGGCACTAATACTCTAATGCCTTCTTTACTCCTTTAATTTTACGCTCGTTTTAACAGATAAAGACTAGTTTAATAAACTTAATTCTTCATAGTAATTTCATTTAGGGTTATTGAACACTTTGGCTTAGTGGTTTGAGTGCTGATTAGCCAAGTTATCTGATTTACGTTTTGTTATGATTTAGATTAAATCTAGGTGTTTTAGTGTGTGTGTGTGTGTGTGTGTGTGTGTGTGTGTGTGTGTGTGTGTGTGTGTGTGTGTGTGTGTG
Source organism: Penaeus japonicus (assembly GCA_017312705.2). Taxonomy (NCBI): domain Eukaryota; kingdom Metazoa; phylum Arthropoda; class Malacostraca; order Decapoda; family Penaeidae; genus Penaeus; species Penaeus japonicus. The sequence goes on along the minus strand of BOPN01002722.1, from coordinate 29,631 downwards.
TGTGTGTGTGTGTGTGTGTGTGTGTGTGTGTGTGTGTGTGTGTGTGTGTGTGTGTGTGTGTGTGTGTGTGTGTGTGTGTGTGTGTGTATAAATAAATAAATAAATAAATAAATAAATAAATAAATATATATATATATATATATATATATATATATATATATTTATATATATATGTATGTATATATATATGCTTTCCCTTCCTCCTTCCCTCTTTCCCTCCATCCATCCTTCCCTCTTTCCTTCCATTCATTCTTCTCTTACGTTCTCTTCCATCTTCACCCCCCCCCCTCTCTCTCCCTCGAAGTCAAGAAATATCAGGACAACTCACGCACAGGCCTGCCCTCTCCCTTACCCCCTCCTCCAACGCCCCCCCCCCCCCTGTACCCCCTCCTCTACCCATTTCCCCCTTAACCCCTTTCTCCACCCCCCACACTTACCCTCTTCCCCATCCCCTCTTACCCCCTCCTCCAACAATCACCCCCCGCCCCACTCCCCCCTCCTCCAACAATCTCCCCCCGCCCCACTCCCCCCTCCTCCCCCCCTTCGCCCCCAACCATAACAACCGGCAGTGTTGTAAAGTGCCAACCCAAAGTGCCACCGGAAGCTTCCACGGCACCCCTTCCCCCCCTTCCTCTTCCCCCCCCCCTTCCTCTTCTCTCCCCCCATCCCTTCCTCCTCCCTCCCCCCATCCGCCCACCCAGCTTCTTACTCTCTCATAGAACGGTCTCTTTACGGAACAATATTACAGTAGCTAAATTGGATATGCGAATAATCCCGGTGCGATGGCAAAAGCAACGCATTGGGATTATGCTTGCCCCTTCCTCTTCTTCTTCTCCGTCTCCTTCTTCCCTTTCTTCTTCTTCCCCGTCTTCTTTTTCCCCTCCTTCTTCTCCCCCCCCTTCTTCTTCTTCTTCTTCTTCTTCTTCTTCCCTCTCTTCTTCTTCCCCTCCTTCTTCTCCCCCCACTTCTTCATCTTCTTCTTCTTCTTCTTCTTCTTCTTCTTCATCCCCTTCTTCTTTCCTCTCTTCTTATCCTTCCCCCTCTTTTTATCCTTTCCCCTCTTCTTCTTCTTCCTCATCTTCTTCTTCTTTCCCTTCTTCTTCCCCCTCTTCTTCTTTCCTCCCTTCTTCTTCTCCTCCCTCTCCCTCTCCCTCTCCCTCTCCTTCTCTTTCTCTTGCTTCTCTCTTCTTCTGCTCTACTTCTTCTCCCTCTCTCCCGTTTCCTTCTCTTCTCTCTGCTGCTCCTTCTCTTCTTCTTTCTCCTCCACCTAATCTTTCCTCCTTCGCCCTCTCTTATTATTCTTTTTCCTCTCCCTCCTGGTCTTTCTCTTACCTCTCTCCTTCTTTCTCCTTCTCATTGTCTTTCTCCTTCCACTCTCCTTCTTTCTCTCTCCTGTTTTTCTTTCCCCTCTCACCTTTTCTTTCTCTTTCCTTCGCCACACCCTCTTCCCTGTCTCCTTCTCCTTCCTTTCTCCTTTCATCTCCTTCCCTTGCCAGTTCTTCCTTTTCTCACTCTGCTCTTCTTACCGTCCTCTCATCCTCTTCTCTTCTCTCGTCTCCGCTCCTCCTCCTCTCTCTCCCTCCCCTCTCCTTACCCTCTCCCTTGTCCCCCTGCTTTCCCTTTTCAATTGCAATATTTCATATTTTTGCTGTTTATATTTGCTTGTATTATTTGTCGGTTTGTTTATTACGCTGGGCATGGTAGCAGTGACAACAAAGAAGCTCTTAGTGTTGCCTTTGCCACTGGGATAGAGGAAATAGTTATTGCAACCGAGTGACCGTGTTACGACAATGCATTGCGTCACCCTATTATGTCATCATGTTGCAACACACCTCCTTCTCACCTCTGCCCTTGTCGTTGCACGTATTGTTTCACTGCAATGAGATTCACGATTTACGCCACACTACCCCTACGACTAAACCACACAACACAATTTACATGAATCACCATACATCACCATACCCGAGCATTTCATATTAAAGTTGAACGCAAAATAAACCAGACTCTTAGTATTGTGTCGCGAAGTAGGTCCCTTAATGTACATAAGAAGTCAACATTTTCGCAACAAATTTAAATGTATGATTATTCTCTCCCCGACAGGTACTGTGGAGGCACTGAGGTACAGCGGGAGGTGATGTAATGAGGTGCGCGCGCGCGTGTGTGTGAAAGTATAGTTGGTGAGTACAATAGAACATGAATAATATATGAAGGGAGGGAAAGGGAGAGGGAAAAGGAGAGAAGGAAGGAAAGGAGGAGGGAGAAGGAGAGGGAGAGGGAGAGGGAGAGGGGAGGGGAAAGGGGGGGAAAGGGAGGGGAGAGAGAGAGAGAGAGAGAGAGAGAGAGAGAGAGAGAGAGAGAGAGAGAGAGGGCGAGGGCGAGGGCGAGGGCGAGGGCGAGGGCGAGGGCGAGGGCGAGGGCGAGGGCGAGGGCGAGGGCGAGGGCGAGGGCGAGGGCGAGGGCGAGGGCGAGGTAGAGGTAGAGGTAGAGGTAGAGGTAGAGGTAGAGGGAGAGGGAGAGGGAGAGGGAGAGGGAAAGGGAAAGGGAAAGGGAAAGGGAAAGGGAAAGGGAAAGGGAAAGGGAAAGGGAAAGGGAAAGGGAAAGGGAAAGGGAAAGGGAGAGGGAGAAGGAAAGGGAGAGGGGGAGGGAGAATGGGGGAGAGGGAGAGGCAGAGGGAAAGGCAGAGGGAGAAGAGGAGGGAGAGGGAGAGGGAGAGGGAGAGGGAGAAGGAGAAGGGGAGAGAGAGGGAGAGAAAAAGGGAAAGGGAGTGTGAGGGGTAGGGGGAGGGCAAAGGCAAGAAGAAGAAGGAGATGGAGAAGGAAAAGGAGAAGGAAAAGAAGATAAAGGAGATGGAGAAGGAGATTAACAAAGAACTCTTCCTTCCCTTTTACTCCCTTTGCTTCCCCCTTCTTCCAGCAACATAAACAGCACCTCCCCGCCACCTCCTCCTCTTCCTCTTCCTATTCCTGATCATCACCATCCTCTTCCTCCTCCTCCTCTTCTTCTTCCTCTTCCCGATCATCATCATCCTCTTCCTCCTTCTCTTCCTCCTCCTCCTCCTCTTTATCTTCCTCCTCCACCCGCTATTCCTCCTCCTCCTCCTCCTCCTCCTCCTCCTCCTCCTCCTCCTCCCCCTCCACCTCCACCTCCACCTCCACCTCCACCTCCACCTCCACCTCCACCTCCTCCTCCTCCTCCTCCTCCTCCTCCTTCCCCCCCCCCTCCTCCTCCTCCTCCTCCACCTCCTCCTCCTCCTCCTCCATCTCCTCCTCCTTCTCCACCACCACCACCACCTCCATCTTACTGTCACCTCCTCCTCCTCCTCCTCCTCCACCTCCTCCCCTCCCCCTCCCTCCCCCTCCCCCCCTCCCCCCCCCCCCCCCCCTCCCCCCCCTCCACCCTCCCTCCCTCCTCCTCCACCTCCACCCTCCACCTCCACCTCCACCTCCACCTCCACCTCCACCTCCACCTCCACCTCCTCCTCCTCCTCCTCCTCCTCCACCTCCACCTCCACCTCCACCTCCACCTCCACCTCCTCCTCCTCCTCCTCCTCCCCCTCCACCTCCACCTCCACCTCCACCTCCACCTCCACCTCCACCTCCACCTCCACCTCCTCCTCCTCCTCCTCGTCCACCACCACCTCCTCCATCTCACTGTCACCTCCATTCACAGTAATTCAAAGCCGCAACGCACAAAAAACGTGCAATTCAAGTGAGAAAACATTGCAAAGAATGGCCTGACTAGCACTACACTGTCACATATCGTTTTCCATAACGACGTAGAGAGTAAAAGATACGTTTAGAAAAGAGAAAGAGGAAGAAGGAATGGAAGGGGAAGAGGGAGAGGATGAGGATGAGGAGGAAGAGAAGAGGAAGAGGAAGAGGAAGAGGAAGAGGAAGAGGAAGAGGAAGAGGAAGAGGAAGAGGAAGAGGAAGAGGAAGGGAGAGGCAGAGGCAGAGGTATAAAAAAGTGGACAAAGGGGAAGGCGAGGGAAAAAGAAACAGAAGCGGAGACATACAAAGAAACAGAGAAAGAAAGGCAGGGAAAGAGAGAGAGAGAGAGAGAGAGAGAGAGAGAGAGAGAGAGAGAGAGAGAGAGAGAGAGAGAGAGAGAGAAAGAAAGAAAAAAAGTCTAAAAAAAAGGGAAAGACACACAAAAAGAAAATCAAATTGAAAGAAATATATAGAGAAAAAAAAGGCAGCGACAGAGCCCTTCTCTATTTCAAATTCATTTTTTTCCCTTTTTTCTGGAAGTTGGACATGGTTGTAAAAAGAATACTTCCAAAGTTCCAACTCTGTCTTTCTTTCGCGCGCGACCGATCTGGTGAAAAATACTGAGACTTAAGGGTTGTGGAAAGTGGACTCCAGCTAATTGAATGTTGCCAGACGGTGTCATTTGGTGTCAGACGGTGTCATTCGGTGTCAGACGGGGCTATGTGTTGTCAGACAATGCTCCTGCTTTATGAGGGAGCCGTAGGGGGGTGGGGGTGCATCGAGGGTGAGCCTGGTATCGGTTCATTGTTTGTTTGTATGTGTGTGTGTGCGTCGTTGCATTGTGTTAGTCGTCGCTAAGGAAGTTGTTAGACTTGTAGAGTGTCAGACAGTACCAGGATAGGTAGGTTTCGTCCCAAACAT
>BOPN01002722.1:10000-15000 GCA_017312705.2 Penaeus japonicus | reverse complement strand
GTCCTCACTCCTCCTTCCCTCCTTCACTTTCCCTCCTTCGTTTCCTTACTTTCCCCTCAATGCCTTACACAACCCTCGCTTTCTTCTCTCTTCTCCTTCCCTTACTTTCCCCCTCACTTACTCACTCACTCACTCACTCACTCACTCACTCACTCACTCACTCACTCATTCATTCCCTCCCTCCCTCCCTCCCTCCCTCACTCACTCACTCACTCACTCACTCACTCACTCACTCACTCACTCACTCACTCACTCACTCACTCACTCATTTCCTCCCTCCCTCCCTCCCTCTCTCACTCACTCACTCACTCACTTACTCAGTCACTCACTCACTCATTTCCTCCCTCCCTCCCTCCCTCTCTCACTCACTCACTCACTCACTCACTCACTCATTCCCTCCCTCCCTCCCTCCCTCACTCACTCATTCCCTCCCTCCCTCCCTCCCTCCCTCCCTCCCTCACTCACTCACTCACTCACTCACTCACTCACTCACTCACTCACTCACTCACTCACTCACTCTACCACACACACCCCTCCCTCTGTCCTCACCCCTTCCTATCCCTCCCTTCTGTCTTCAACACATCATCTCCTCCCTTCTTTCCTCTTTCTATACCCTCTCCTCCTCCTCCCTTCCCTTCCTTCCCTCCTCCCTCCCTCCTTCCTCATCTCTACCCCCTCTTTCCCCCCCCCCCCCCCCCCACACACACACACAACCCAAGCGTCCTCAACCCGGAATTAGCTCTCTGCAATATTGATGACCTTGGTCCTCCCCTATCTCACCCTCCTCTCTCCCCAGCCTCACCTCAGCTTCTCCTCCACCTCCGGGGTCCGTTATTGGCTACAGTGCTAAGGAACAGCCAAACTTTCTCCCGTGTTTCTGTCTGGGTGTGGAGGAGGGAGGGGGAGGAGGAGGAGGAGGAGGAGGGGGAAAGGGAGGGGGTAAGAGGAGTTGGAGGGAGGGGGAGGGGGAGGAGGAAGAGGAGGAGGGGGGGGGAGGAGGAGGAGGTGGAGAGGGGGGGAGGAAGAGGAGTGGGAAAGGGAAGGGGTAAGAGGAGTTGGAGGGGGAGGAGAAGAGGAGGTGGATGCGGAGGGGGCGGGGGAGAGGAGAGGAGGTGGAAAGGTAGGGGTAGGTAAGAGGTGGTGGAGCGATGGGGGGAGGTGCATACAAATGGGGGGCGCGGATGTGGGGGGGGGTGGAGTAAAAGGGAAAAAGGAAGTAGAGAGGTGGGATAAGGAAGGTGGAAGGGTAGGGGTTAGAGAAGGTGGAGGAGGGGAGAGGGGGTTGTGGCGACAGTGTCTAGGGAGAGAGAGAGTGAGAGAAAGCGAAGAGAGAAAGAGCAAAGATACAAACACAAGAGACGAAATAACAGAGCCAAAGGAAAGAGAAAGAGATAGAAATAAGAAGAGAAAGAACAGCGTCCCAGATCTTGCCACCCACACACAATATGAGTGTCACGTGTGTACCTGACACCTCCCCCTCCCCCCTCTCTCTACTCTTCTTCCCATCCTCCTCCTATCTATCCCGTTATCATATCTTCCTCCTTCACCCCATTATACCCTCCTTTCTCCTCCCCCATCACCTTCTCAGTTCGCATCTTCACTTCACTTCGCACCTTCACTTCATCCTCACCCATACTTCCCTGCCCCCCCCATCCCCATTATTTTCTCCTCCCCAATATCCCCATGAATCAATCCTCCTATTCCCCCTATACACCCTTGCTTTCTCTCTTCTCGTCCCTCATCTGCTGCCTATTTTCTTCCCCGCCTCCTCCCTTTTCCCCTACCCCTTAACTCCTCCCTTTTCCCCGACCCTCCCACCCATTAACCCATTGCAGACGGAGATAAATTTGCTTGCCCAGCCTCCAGGATAGGTTTTATTTTAGAGAGAGACCACTTGAAGCAATATAATTTGAAGCATCCAAATCTCTTTCAGTCATTCATTGTAAAACTAGAGCGGTTTTTGTGTTTTATTTTTTTGCGTGTTTTATTGAGTTTAGAGACTTATATGTGCCGTATGACAGGCTCTATCAGTGCTGCAGTTGACTAAAATTGTAGTATGTTATCCATATTAGCTCATTATTTTCTTTATACTCAATGTGATAGAAGTATTGCTGTTTTATGGGAGGACAAAAGGCAACTTTATTTTTTCGTATTTTTGTGCTGTCATGAACGAATACGAAACATATAACCACCTACAATAAAGATAACAAGAAGAGGTAGGGAAGAGGAATGAAACCTGTGCTTGTGACTGTGAGTGCCACAGTGAAAGACATCCATATTGGCACAGGAGCACATTTTAGACACTGGGTATGGATTGAGTCACCTTCCTCTTCTCGTTCTGCCTGCACATCCTTCATCGGCGGTACTTTAGAGCAAGGGTTCATCAACTTAGTGTGTGCCATCGCTCTATAGAGACAGTGCATGCTAGAGACCGTGGATGGGTGCCATTCAAGGCTCTCTCACCTGCTGGTGCTAGAAAAAAGTGGTGCCATCTAGGTTTTGGACGTTAAGCTTGCACGATATTACGGTAATTATAGTAATTAGGACTGCAGTAGCCATCATCACTCATTCCTTTTTCATAGCAAAATAAAATAGCACAGTGATCCAAAATCCCCGAACGTCGTGTACGTCATGACGCCCGTCGTCAGGCCAAAGCTCCTACGTCATGTATGTCATGACACCCGTACGCAATGGGTTAACTCTTCCCTTTTCCCCGACCCTCCTATCCAGTAACTCCTCCCTTTTCTCCCTCATCTCCTACCCATTAATTTCTCCCTTTTCCCCCTCACCTCCAACCCATTAATTTCTCCCTTTCCCCCTCACCTCCAACCTATTAATTTTTCCCTTATCTCTCTCATCTCCTTCATTTTTCTCCCCTTTTCTCCCCAATACACCCTCTTCCCCTTCACCTCCTCCCTTTACCCTCTCCATTACACCCCCTTCCTCTCCCCCCTCACCTCCTCCCTCACCTCCTCCCTCTTACCTCTCACCTCTCACTTCCCACCTACCCCCTCCCCCATTAACCCCCCCCCCCATTGAGACCGGAAGCTTGTGTCTTCCACGGAGGTTCTTTACGAGAGCATTTTGGCAGGTGGAGGAAAGTCAAGAAAAGCGTTATGTCATGGCTGCTTTCATTTCAGTTTTATTTTTTTTATTTTTTTTTTCTTACCTTCCTCCTTTATTACGTTGTTGGCGTTTTTTGTTTTGTTTTTGTTTCTTGAGTGTTTGGTGTTGTTTTATGTTTTCTTTACTTTTTTATTATTATTTTCGTTATCGTCGTTGTTTTTTATTGTTATCATCACTTTTTCATCATAATTGTCTTCATCATCACTAATGACATATTTCACTCATCATCCTATCATATTTATTCTCATTACCATAACCTTCGACCTCACTATTCATCATAGGTCACAAAGTATCATAATTTCCATTACCATTAATCTCATTAATTTCTTTTCTCTCTTATCACACACACATTATTATTACTTTTTTGTATTTATTGTTTTTTATTTTGCGTCGTCCAATTTACCTGGAATGTGCAACCGGCAATCAATACCATGCACCCAGAATTTCATGCAGCCGAGAATACTCTTTTCCTGTTTAATCTAATGGATGCATGACATTGATTTTATTTAAGTTATGGAATTTTGACACAGGGAAATAGAGCTTTGAATATATAGGCATATACATGATATATTATATATATTTTTTTCTTTCATTTAGGGCTTTAGATAAAATAAATGACCGAATGGTATTTAAATATCAATTTTTATTTATTCATTTATTTTTTCAGGATGGAAACTGAGGGATCTGTGAAAGTTATTTGTCAGTTTTGTGTTTGAGTTTGATGTTGAGTGTGTATATGTACAAGCGAGCCGAAGTGCATGCAGTTGATTGTCTGCAACAAACAAACAAACAACAAACATACATATGCATATCATCTCTATATCTCTTTCCTTTATTTTTTTCACAAAGGAAAGGAAGTGAAAAAAGAGAGAGGGAGAGGGAGAGGAAGGGGAGAAGAGAAGGAGAGGAGAGGTAGAGGAGAGTAAGAGGAAAAGGATAGGAAGAGGAGAAGGATAGGAAGAGGAATAGAGGCGGGAGAGGGAAAGGGAAAAGGAAAGGGAGAGGGAGAGGGAGAGGGAGAGGGAGAGGGAGAGGGAGAGGGAGAGGGAGAGGGAGAGGGAGAGAGAGAGAGGGAGAGAGGGAGAGGGAGAGGGAGAGAGAGAGAGGGAGAGGGAGAGAGAGAGAGAGAGAGAGAGGGAGAGGGAGAGAGAGAGGGAGAGAGAGAGGGAGAGAGAGAGAGAGAGAGAGAGAGAGAGAGGGAGAGGGAGAGAGAGGGAGAGGGAGAGAGAGAGAGAGAGAGAGAGAGAGAGAGAGAGAGAGAGAGAGAGAGAGAGAGAGAGTGAGAGGGAGAGTGAGAGTGAGAGTGAGAGTGAGAGTGAGAGTGAGAGGGAGAGAGAGAGAGAGAGAGAGAGAGAGAGAGAGAGAGAGAGAGAGAGAGAGAGAGAGAGATTATTATTTATTATTTATTATTTATTATTTATTATTATTTATTATTATTATTTTTATTATTAATATTATTATTATTAATATTATTATTATTATTATTATTATTATTATTATTATTATTATTATTATTATTATTATTATTATTTATTTATTTATTATTTCTTATTATTTATATTTATTTATTGGTTTATTATTTATTATTATTATCATTATTATTATTATTATTATTATTATTATTATTATTATTTATTATTTATTATTTATTATTTATTATTATTATTTATTATTATTTATTATTATTATTATTATTATTATTATTATTATTATTATTATTATTATTTATTATTTATTATTTATTATTTATTATTTATTATTTATTATTTATTATTTATTATTATTATTATTATTATTATTATTATTATTATTATTATTATTATTATTATTTATTATTTATTATTTATTATTTATTATTTATTATTTATTATTTA
>BOPN01002722.1:0-2500 GCA_017312705.2 Penaeus japonicus | reverse complement strand
AAAAAAAAGAAGAAGATGAAGAAGTAAAAAGAGACAAAATAGTGAGGCTATGTGAAAGGGAAAAAAAATCCATGGAGAAGGAAAAAACAACAACAACAACGAAACTATGTGAACCAAGTAGAAGAATAAGAAGAGAGACAAAAAAAAAAAAAAAAAAAAAAAAAATATGAGAACGAACCAAAGGGCGGATGGACTGAGAGCGGAAGGACGTGTGTGTGTGTGTGTGTGTGTGCGTGTGTCTCGTTGTGAGGGTAAGTGGCTCATGCGGGCGGGGAAAGGGGTGGGGTGAGGGGGGGAGGGAGCAAGAGAGAGAGGGGTCGGGGTGGAGTGGGGAGTGGGAGTAGGTAGGGGAGGGGGTGGGAGTAGGTGAGGGAGGGGGAGTGGGAGGAGAAGAGGGAATAGGAGTAGGAGCGAATGAGGGAGTGGGAGAGGAAGTGGGTATAAGGGTAGGAAGGAGAGAGGGAGAGATGGAGAGAGGGAGGTAGAGACAGAGAGAGATAGAGGGAGGGAGAGAGGGAGTGGAAAGGAAGAGAAGGATGGGGGAAGAGATAGAAAGAAATAGGAAAGAAGCGAAAAGAAGAAATGGACATGAACAAAGAAGATAAACGCAAATGGGAGAAACGAATCGAATGGAAAAGTCAGAAACCAAAAAGAAAAGAAATAGGACAGAGAGAAAAGAAAAAAAATGAAAATGAATGGCTTAAAGAACAGGAATAAGAAAAAAAAAAAAAAAATAGAAAAAAAAAAAAGAGAAAAGAAAAGGGATAAGAAAAAGAAGGAAAAGAAAAGAACAATAATCGCCCCCCTGACAGGAAGATCAAATCAGAACACGAGAACAAAGGCCAAAACAGAACAAGGAAACGCACACAAACCTCATCCAAAGCAGCAATCGCAGTGAGGTTATAAGAGGAACTTTAAATTATAAAAAATGAATACACTAGAAGAAGAACATAAAGAAGAAAGAAAGAAGAAGTAGATAAACATGAACATAAAGATGAAGTTGAAGATTAAGAAGAGAAAAGACCAACTAAAAAAGGAACGAGAATAACCCCTCGAGCACGAAGCTGACAAAGGAACAACGACAACAGCAACAGAAAACGCACACCTTTTCCAAATTGGCTACTGCGCTGGAGAGAGCAATAAGAACAGAGAGAGGGAGGGAGAGAGAGAGAGAGAGAGAGGGAAGGAGAGAGAGAGAGAGAGAGAGAGAGAGAGAGAGAGAGAGAGAGAGAGAGAGAGAGAGAGAGAGAGAGAGAGAGGGAGGGAGAGAGAGGGAGGGAGAGAGAGAGAGAGAGAGAGAGAGAGAGAGAGAGAGAGAGAGAGAGAGAGAGAGAGAGAGAGAGAGAGAGAGAGAGAGAGAGAGAGAGAGAGAGAGAGAGATAGGGAGGGTAGAGACAGACAGACAGAGATTATAGTAGCAGAAAGAGTGAAAGAGAGAAAGAACACTCGGCTGCCATCAACCAGCAGAACCATAAGACGCCGAGGGTCGTTGCCTTTTAAATTTCGCAATTCAAGTTCCGAGCCGAGACACGACCCCCTCCCCACCCCCACCCCACCCCTATCGCGAGGACTGAACACTGACCTCACTGCGGCAGCCATTTTGTTAAAGGTGTTCGTGTTGTTTTGCTTGGTCAGCTGGTGTCGTTTCGGTCTTGGCGGGAGCTGGTCTCCTTGGTTGCTCTATCTCTATTTTCATTTCCGTCTACTTATCTATGTATCTCTCTCTCTTTGTCTTTCTTTCTCGCTCTCTCTGTCTCTGTCTGTCTCTCTCTCTTTCTTTCTTCCTCTCTCTCTCTCTCTCTTATTTACCTATGTATTCATTTGCCTTTATCTCTATGCCCATCTCTTTATCATTCTTCTTTTCATAGTCTTCCACTACTCAAAATACATCTCAGCTCAATCATGAAACGCGAGGCTATTTTGGAATTAAATATCAGTATGTAAATAATCAATCGAAATATCCTTGATGTTTTTTTTTTTTTTTTTTTTTTTTTTTTTTTTTTTTTTTCTGCTGTATCAGTTTTCTCTTCCTTTTTCTGGAAGTGTTATTATTTAATTGCAAATTGTGTGTAATTATGTATGTCATATATTTCGTATCCTTGTTGTGAACTGTCAGAGTTGATGTGATTATATGAAAATGACGTGTTTTTGAATAACGTGTTTTTATTTGCTAATTATTATCATTATCATTACGTATAACATGTAGTTATTATTATCATTAGTAATGTTATTGTTATTATCATTGCTAGTATTATTATCATCATTATTATGATAGTAATGATGATAATCATCATTATCATATCATCACTATCATTATTATTTATCATACTTTGAATTGAATTCTGTACTTTACTATCCCGTGCGCATTTCCCCAACAAAATAATTATTATCTGAATCTGGTGGATTATGGAAATTGTTCTCTCGCTCTCCCTTTATTTATTCGCCTTTTTACCCTTCTCTTCCCGTGTACACAATTTCGTGTCTTATGCTTATATATATA
>BOPN01002721.1:189257-194090 GCA_017312705.2 Penaeus japonicus | reverse complement strand
ATATATGTTTATATAAAAAAAAATATATATATATATATATATATATATATATATATACACACACACACATATATATATATAGATAGATAGATAGATAGAGGTAAATGTACTGGAAACATCAGTCAGACACAAGGAAATTTTGAAGGGCAGATCTGAGTGCGAGCAAAGAATGCATTCAGCTAATAGGGGTAGAGCGGGAGGTAAAAAGGCAGTGATTCTGGCGTCTTCTGCAGCTACACCATGCACTACCCATTGGGACTGACGGTAATCTTCGAGATTGCTGAAGTTGAAGTACAAGTACAAACATGAATCAGAGGTTATCCCCCCTGCCTGCGTCGTGCGAGGATTCATCCTTTTCGGCGGCGGGACTGCAGGTGTCATGTGTCGGTAATCCGAAACCAGTGGAATGGCAGAGATGGATTATGATGGCGGACGCTCGCGCTATGTGGGGATAATGGGGTGGGGGTGGAGACGCTTGCAACTCCCCTTGGCCAGAACTAAGAAAAACTTTTAAAGTTAAAATTGAAGGGGAGGGTGAGGGGTAAGACCAATGTAAGGTGGCATCCCGCAGCCTCACATCTCCCAGTCATCTCCCGTCGTCTCACGCGTTTCGCCTTACTGTGCGACTTCGGCTGCTACCTTGTGTTCTTATTGTCTGCCTTTTATTTGTTTTTAAGCTTCGTTTGTTTTATTTGCATTAGTTTGAGTTTGCCCTTTCACTCCATACTTTCGTCTGCGATTCATTTACAAGTATATTTGTTCACGCTTCATCTTTGAGTTCCTTAACCTGTTATGCTATTTTTTATTGTCATTAATTATTACCTTAATTTTTAATTATTTCCCCCACCTACAGTAGCTTTGTTTTTGTTCTAAGAAATATTAATTTTACGCATTATTTTAATTTCTCAGTTTATTACAGTGTGAATTAATATTTTTCTCAGTTTTACTGTTTCCTGATGATGACTTTGTATGATTTTTGTGGTTTTTCTTTTGCATTTATGTATATATTTTATTTTTATTAATCGATGTTCGACGCGGCTTATGACGTCACGAAAGCTATAAATATAAGCCGCGTTGAGCGGGAAATAGATCCATTCTCAGCCAGACAACAGTGTTTCGCTATCCCCCTGTGTGATTTTTTTTTTTCTTTAATTAGCCGGCCGATGGAAGGCTCAGCCCATCGAAGCGTCACATCATCATAATATAATACAAGTTAAGTTCTGTTTCCTGACGGTAATTGTTTTTCATAGGAGCTGGACATGATTCTTTAATTTTAATCAGAAATATTGACCAGTCTTATATATATATAAGTCAAATCATTGTCAGGTAGATAAATCAGTATGTCTTATCTGATCTCAGAGGAGCCTAGAGATTTTTTAGGAGACCTTGTTATGATTTGTTTCACCTCCAACAAAATAGGAGCATGGAAGAGTCATGTGTCATCCAAGGTTATCCAGGCGGATAATTTGTGCTCTGGCTCTATTTCTATCCTGTTGTTCTGGCTCCAGGTATTAATAAATTCTACATCATTAGCATAAGGGTGTGACTGATGAGTATAGAACACAGTTTACCTGTGATCATGAAAAAAATCAACAACATCCAAGGGATCTGAATACTGAATGTTGTCCTTGAGGAGGTGACTAAAAATAGGGAAATTACTGCCTTTTAATTGGCGGATCTTCTGCCAAAATTCCTGTGGATCGTGAACTCTCATTGATTTTGTTCTCTTAACAAGGATATTCCAATGATTTCTATGGTCGTTATCAAAACTAGCTATGACATGGTTATGTAGGATGATGAGGTCCCACCGTACTCGGTACAGACTATTTAATTTTTGAAGAAATTATATCTATAGCAAGTCAAGAGACACTAATCTCTCGGAAGGGTGAACTGACTTCCGAATTTTGTGACACACCCTGGGAATGGAGCACAGCATGGCAGCTGATATCCATGAAACGAGATGATGCCAATGTCTATTTATTTCGAGGATATTTTCCTCCATCAAGATCAAAGAATGATATTATCTTCTAAAAATTATTTGAAATCATCCTAGTTTGCTCCTGTATACCGGAATGACGATTTCTTTGTTTTGTATTGAGGAGGTAGAAAGTTTGATAATCACGGTTATATGGTCTGAAGTTGTGTCCGGGTTGTAAGTGAGTGTGGGGTAGGCCAGTGCTGCCGTGTTCCCGAAAACGAGATCAGATTGGTATGTATGAGGTGTGAAAGAGGGGTCCAATGTAGTGTAGTCTTTTGTTTCGAAAATAGACAGTAGCTGTCTATCTTGAACATTGTTGTTTGTGTGGTTAGATGCATAGTAGTTAGTTTTAATGTCACCGGTTAAAAAAGTAACTGGGAGGTTGTTATAGCTTAACATCTTATTAAAATCGAGAAAAAGCAAATTAGTTTTGGTCTGACATAAGTGGCGATCGTTATTGGGCCTCTTGGGTTTACAGCCATGAAATCGGGATGAATGAATGGCGGTGAGATGAACTCGAAATTGGGATGAATGAATGGTGGTGAGACGAACACGAGAGAGAGAAATTCACATATCTTTGTATAAATAAATAAATATATATGAATATATACAAACAAATAACAATACAAATTTTACCTTTCTGAACTATATGCACATAGCAGAGCAATGATGGCTTATCACTACTCTGCTATGTGCATATAGGTAACTTCCATGATGGCTGTAAGGCATCTGGTTAGACAATTTTCTAGTGGGTCGCGTGGTCTATTGGATTAGTAGCCAGGTAATTGGTAGTTCTGGTAATGAGGCTAGCTCGTTCAAATATCCTAAGGTCGAAGCATCTCGCGACCTGCAGGGAATTATTAAGAGACAGTCACTGAGGTTACATGATATGGAGATTTAAGTGCTTATAGTTATTTTTTAAGTTTTATCATTTTATAATTCCTTTTATGTATATTCTGCACATATTCATATACAATTAAGACCTTATTAGTGCTCTCCCATGCTACCTCAAATTGGTAAGAATATTGAATATAAAGAAATAATAATGCCAAAATCAGCGATACTTATCAGAGAAAGTAGGAGATCCGTGATCAGTGGAGCTCTTGAAAATATACGAAGAGATCAGGAAATGCTGTGTCGATTAGTGTACTAAATCACACGGTTGTGCAATCAATGCAGGCTTCGAGATGAGCTGCGCTGGTTACAGCATTGACTCGTCTGGTTGACATGCCTTTCTGAATCCATCACTATCGTTTATACACGTAACTAGTGCATAAGGTATTATGTTATTAGTTATGAACTAGGTAGGCTTATATAATATTCACTATAAATTGGTGCATGTTATTAGTTATGAATTAAGTAGGTTTATATAATATTCACTAAAAATTGAAAATGTATCATTACATATATATGAAATTATTGTTACTTATCAACATAATATTGTAATGTCATAACATTCAAAAATAATAAAATAATAGCAAGTAAGTTATGCTAAGTTATAGATGTAGTCATAAATAGGCAGATATCCAATAACGGTAAATATGATGAAAAAGATACAAAAGTACGACTTGCGAATAAGCATCGGGTGATGCGGTAATTTGCTCGGAGTGCGATGCAACCAACACGCGGCTTCGGCAATGGTCAGTTGTCGGAGTAATTAGAGGAGGCTTAAACGGAGAGCAAGCTCGAATCATCAGCTGTTGCGAGTCAGATATCTGTCTAAGATCAGACTGGGGAAAAAGTCATTAGGAGTCATGGGTTCCATGATGAACCCGAGAGTTGCAAAAATGCAAGGAGTAGACTGCATCAGGAACCGTATACAGCATGGAATGGCCCTGGTAATCGACAGAAGATGTAGTAGATATTAGCAGGAACTATCTGCAAGGTATAGCGAAATTAGTTTTTCATATTAAAAAATAATCATATCTGCAATATAGTAACATGATATGGCATATTACCTGAGTTCATGTTATATGCTGACAATATTTACGCAGTAGCAAACCGGATTCATCGGGGGATAAACTATGTGCAAAATACGTGTCTGCTGTGATAATTAATTAGTATGCAGAAAAAAAAGTTATGATGTGGTTCTTCCATTCACTAACTGAATCTAGTCCTTCAAAAAATAATGACTAAATTACCAACCATATCTAATCCTTTAAATTGGCGTGACTTGAAGTCAAGATTTGGGGCAAAGTGGATAAAAAAAAAATATATATATGAATGTGCTTATGAAAGAGAGAGAGAGAAAAATTAATCTGAATATCAACCGGACGCAGACCTTCAATTGAATAGAAGGCGCGACCTGAGTCAGATCGGATGAGACTGGAAAAACAATAATGTTGATAAGAGCTGAAAGAAAAAATGATTATAACTTTGACATAGCGATCGTTCCGTTGCGGAATTAGTGATTTACTTTAATAAATAATTGTATGTAGACCATGCTTGTGGTCGATAAGATTATGCGCCAATTTGAGCTCGTCCCGTTAGGAAATGCTGTCTGAGCTCGAGATTAATGATACATATGAATGATTAGACAATGAAGTTTCAATTGCGTGGCCGATCTCGTCCTTCTGAAAAGAAAGATTCGGATTGATAGCCAAGATCGGGGCAAACTGAAAAAATACCATGAATATGTGAATAGCTGATAGAGAATGCGGAGTTAGCAAGCCTGGAACGTCTGATAAGTGGTAAGTGCGCTATCTCTGTTTGAAAGAAATAGATGTGATGTCATGTCAAAACCTCCAAGGTACAGCACACAAGAGTGCGAAAAATAATTCGTAATTCGCGGTTTATTCAATTGTGGTACCATAGTTATGCGGAATTAGTGTATGAAATGCAAATGCAATGAAGGC